>VXAZ01000032.1:751422-881030 GCA_013399875.1 Gymnorhina tibicen
GGCGAGGGGGGGGCGTGGGGGGCAAGCCCTGGCTGGGCCAGCAGAGCCTGGCTGCACACAGCACAGCTGCGTTTTCTCAAGGTTCTTGAGAACCGGAAAAAGTCCTTTTGAGCCCTGGGCTGATATGTTGTACCATCTTTTGTGCAGCTGTAATTTTGACAGGGGGAGCCAATTTGAACTTCTGTAATCCTCAGCCCCAGACACCTCCAACGCCTGAGACTGTGTGTGTGTGTTTTTTTTTCCAAAGGTTTTTCAGCTGTGCTCTTGAGAAAGTCATTCCATCCAAAGAAAGGGAGGGAGGGGGGGAGAAAAAACCATCTGTCTGACTTTGTCCAGGAGATTGTTTCTATAGCTGTAACATTTTGAAAAGCAGGGAGAAAAAAAAAGTTATTTTTCCAAGCCTGACTACCCATATTTTTCATTTTTTATATCCTCCTCTGTGATGGACATCATTTCCTGCCCCTCCTTTCTTTCAACCACTGTTGAAAAAAAAATAAAAAGAAGGGGAAAAATAAACCCAAGAAACTGATTGAAACTTGACTTAGAATTGCACAATGATCTTAAATTTTCCCAAGACTTATATTTTGGGAAGGAGCTGTTTTATGAATGGATATAAGGCTGACACATGAAACGCGTGGGATCTGTCTGAGTGCCTTGTCTGGGTCAGCTGTGACATCTGGCTCTTATGAATCTGGCGTGTTGTGACTCACTAATACACAAATAGTAATCCTTGATAGTATCCACTTGTGATGCTTTGCGGGTGTTGTCACAAACAACATCAAATGCCAGAGAAGGGCCTTAATTCTGGCCTCCACCTCAGCCCCAGGCTGAGACGGCTGTGTGGGTTAAGTGCTGGGTGGGGTATCAGCAGGCTCACCCCATTCCCTCAGCAGCCTGGTGGCTCCCTGTGGTGCTGCTGGGCATGTGGGTGATCTCAACTCACCAGTCATAGAATCACAGGCTCATAGAACATCTGAGTGGGAAGGAACCCATCAGGATCATCAAGTCCGACTCCTTGCCCTGCACAGGATAGCCCAAAAATTACACTATGTGTCTGAGAGATAAATTCTGTAATAAGAAAGTAAACCTTAATGACTGAAGAAGATTCAGTCTGTGTGTTTCCCTTCGTGTTTGCTACAGGGAAGAGCCCTGCACTGGTGCATCTCTGGTGAGTGCTGCCATGGATGGAGAGCACAGTTTGTGGTACAGGTCCTCTCTGATGTTCGTTGTCGCCAAGGCTGTAAGGACAGAAAAACAACATCCATCAGCTGTAATGAGGTTTGGTATCAAAGGGAATTTTGTACCAAGACCTTGATCTGTGTGTGGTATTGCTGCAACATGGTCATAGTCATGGTAGGGGAAAGTGTGCAGATTAATGTACCCCTCCTGCCTGTGAAATTGCCTGAACCAACTTAAAGAATTTCTTATGGTGTGATAAGGCACTCAGTGTTGTGACATGGTTCAGGATAATACACACCCAGAAATAGCAGGAGTGAATTGACAAGAGGAGAGTTCACCTCATTTAACAGCAGCTTTTTTTACTAATGTGTTCCTGAAACTAAGGGACTCATGAATTCAGGGTAGTTCAAAAGGTGAGGCAAAAGCATACATAAAGTCTGGCTTGTGTTTCCTGCACCTCTTCTAGCTGGAGAGACTCTTTAGGATGGGCTAGGTGCGAGCTCTGGTCTTATAGCTTTGGCTGTTTGGCTGTGAAAAGCTTGATAACTGATTTTCTGAAGTGCTGCATAACTAATTGATTAATTTTTAAAATTTGCTATCTTGAAGGGAGGCTAACTAGATACAGAGCAGTGACCATGGTGAGGGCAAGTCGTGATATGCCAAGAGACCATGATAACCCTGGCTCCTTCTGGATGACAGGAATATCATGCCCAAAATCAGAGGATAGGCACAAAAAGATCATTTAATCCCTAGTGGTAGAAAAATACGGATGAGCATTACCTCTACTTTTACATAGGGATGAATTTCAAGAGGTTAGGATTCAGGATCAGTGGTGTCAGGTCCTCCCTTCCCACGTCTATTGTGAGAGTAATATATGCATTATGAAGTCAGACATCCTAATTTTTTAACATATTTTAGTGTCACTGTTTGTGCTTGCCCACCCTGAACATTGATCTGAACTTGTGGAAGATGAGGAATTCCAGCCCACTCTGGAGACTGATGTACCATACTTTAATGGCCCCAAATATAATCCCAGATCCGACTGGGCTCCTCAGAGGCTGCATTTTCATTCTTTCCTTAGTGGTGACCTGAACCTACATAAAAACCCAAGGTCTGTGGGGATCTCTGAGTTCCACATAGCTGCCTGGAGCCCCCGTATCCTCTCCTTCCCTCACTCCTCCAGTACACTGTGAGGTAAAGGAGTCAGCTGTGTTGCAACAGTGAATATTTTTCCTGTCATTTTTGTTGTAGCAAGTGAGGATTATTTGTGGATTATAGCTATCTGGGGAAAACTCTGCTCTAAGTCATTTTTATATGAGGAGGGATAGGCAGTTGGGAGTTTTTTGCCTGTGGCTAGAGTTCACACATTGTCTCTGTAAAGTTTTAGAGTGGAGAGAAGGCAGTGATTTATTAGTGGTTTTGTATTATAGCACTACCTAAGATGGCTAGTGATAGGTGAAGGCTCCTGCAGCCCTGCATGTTAATTGTGCTAAGCAGCCTTCAGACACATAACAACATGTAGCTCTGAAAAACTGATCGTTCAAATGCAAGACAAGTCATGTGCTTCAACAGGATGAGTGATAAATCTTGAAACAGGAGAAGAAATGAGTTTCAGAAGCTTTTTTGTTGTTGTTTTGTTTCCTTGAAATTTCCCCACACATGAACAAAAGCAATCTAGAAGAGCCAAGAAACCTGTAATGGGTGAAATGTTTTACACATATGTGATGGAAAACTCTACTCTGTTAAGTCAAAAAGCAGCTTCTGAAAAACTTAATGTGGCTAGAAAGTCACAGGTGCCTGACCCTTCTGGCCCTGTTACCTCACTGCTGCAAATGCTTGGACTTCTTTCACCACTTTTTCAAACCTGCCATATGGGGAGATCATATTCTGCTAACCCGAATCTTCCAGAACACTTTGCAGGACCTTGTGCCAGAGAAGATTCCCCACATCTCACTCTTTTATCCTCACACAGGAGCATTAGCAAACTAAATAGCTCTCATTTCAACTTCCTCTCAGCCCCACTTTTTTGGCTCATGGATCATATCTCTTTTCAGCAGCTGTTTTTCAGCTGACATTTAAACTAAGTTCATATCCTTAAGGTTGATTTTTAGCGTTTCCTTGGGAAGAAAAAAAAAAAAGAACCGCACACACACATATACAGACACACATCCTTACCATATGAATTCTTTGTTGAACCCAAATAATTCTGAGTACTTGGTAATACCTGCTTCTGGAGACTGCTGGCATCTCAAGCTCATCTTTATGGTGGGTAACCAACTGTTCACCAGAGCAGTACCTAGCTCAAGGGACCAATAATGGGCTGTACGTGAGGCTTTTGCACCTCTAAGATGCTGGTTCAAATCCAGCTCAGGTCTGTTGTGATTGTAAAAATTTACTACCATGTGATAGCTGTTTGGTGGTCCTCAACCAGCAAACAGGTGTCCGGCTCATAAAAGGGAACAGAAGAAGAGCTCTGTGGTTACTGCACTGGGCTGAAGCACCAGATTGCTTGGTCTCCTTCCCAGGTCTGCCACAGATTGTATAGCCATAGGCAAGTCCTCTGTAAATGGTGATAATATCCAGGTTCCTCACGGGAGCATTGTGAGGATATGTTCATTAATATCACTGAGATCCTCAAATGCATTGGGAATGAGGAGCTTGGTAGAACTAGAAAAGCAGCTATTGTGTATTGGCAACACCAGGAAGAGGCCGTGAGATGGATGGGTGTAATAAATGGTCTGCAAATGAGCTGTATGCTCATAAATGACCTGTACACTCTCAGCGCCTGGACATAACATCTCTAAATGGGAGACAAATTGCTACCCCTGTATGACTTTTCCCATGGATATACAAATAGGAAACTGATGGTAGAGGTTATGTGCATTTTTTAAAGGGAGGTAATGCTTGGTACAATTACTCTGAGTCCCCTGGCCAGCTGTAAGCAGTATGTATCAGCCTTCAACCCTGTCATTTTGGTATACCTCTGCAAATGACAGTCTAGGCTGCTGCTTGGTCCTCTGTAAGGACTGAGCTTCAGTGTTATGGTTGACAGGGTACCCAAGGTGCTGCCTGGAGAAGGTCTTGCTCCATGTTTTTTGGACTAAACCTTTGCTTTCACCCCAGCTCTGCACAAGGAGAAGTAGAATGGGACTTACCTACTCAGGAGCCACTTGAGTCACATTTCTTCTGCTTCTCCCAGGCTGGAGTGAGGGGACAGCGTTCACAATTTGCAGGGCACCACAAAGTTCCTGCTTTTTTTCAAGCTGTTAGAGCAGGAGGGAGTACAAGCCAGTATCATATTATATCCCTTTGCAAACTGATGCTTACACCCCTGCGTGTCCAGGCCCCCTGCTAGAGTACAAACACACTTGTGGTAAGAAGGAGTAAGAGAGATTAGGCTTCTGCTGCCAGGAAGGCTCCTGCCTCCAGGACTTTTTCAGTGGAAGAGATTTGCTCCACAGAGAATAGGTTATTGGAGATGGCCTTACAGCTCTTGAAGGTTGCAGAAGGTATTTTTTGAAGCATGAAGTGTTTTTGTTAGGTCCTTAAATCCCAAACTTCAGCTGTTTTGTAATAGGCCACCCCTGCTAACTTCTGAGCACCTGGGAATCAGTTTGTTTCTGCTGATAGTCCTGTTGAAATTAATGGAGAGATCTGTGCGAGTAAAAAGTAGGTATGTTTACAGAATTGGGCTCTGGACTCATTCTGCTGCATCTTACAGTGGTTTTGAAGCTCTTTCTTATCTTGTTTTATCTTAAGTATTTTGCTAAAGGTACATTAAATGGTTGGGAGGGATTTTTTTTTTTTTGGTGGCAACAGAAGCAGAAGAGCAAATGTTGCGGTTTGACATTTGAGAGAAAAGGAGCTAATTATTGTTACCCGAATTAGCTTTGGTCAGGAGTAAACTTAAAATGTGGAGCCACACGGAGAAGTGTTTCATTTACGTTAGGGAGCAGTTACCGAAGTTGTTCCATTGATTCACCCGGGCGGCTCCAGCGAGCGCCATCGCATGTGCACGAGCGAGCCCAGCGCAACCTGATCCTTCCAACTGAAAATCCTCCTGCTACGCCTGTGTTTCAGACAGGCATGCTGAACTACTTCTGTGCTCTTCCCAGCTTCTCAGAGTACTTGCTTCACAGTATTTGCAAAGCCTCTAACTGGCACAGCTACACCTCCATGGATAACGTATTTTCCAGTAAAGTGGAGATCTGACTGTGAATGCAGTCCTTCTCTTTAGGCAATGTTTGGTTGCATTAGGCTGGGGAGTATATTTTACATCAGAAACTCAGGACATAGGTTCATGTTTATTAATTAATAGCAAAGTAAAAAGGAAACTGCTGATATGTTCCTGAAAGAAACAACCACAGATTAAACCAGAGTGTGATTCGGAGAGTCTCTCTTGATCTTTTGGCAAAATGCTGAGTGCTCCATGCTCCTGAGAATATGAGCTCACTATCATTTGAATATTGTGCTGGCTTAACGATTCTTAGTGACACTTACATGAATAAGTAAAATTACTATATGTCATCTTGGATTTCCTTAAGCTGCAAAAATTAATCATGGCATTAAGTGTTTTCAGGACTTGAACTTTTAATATTATTTCCAGTGATCATAGCACTGGGGGGGAGGCAGGGAAGGAGTGAGACAGAGAACTGAAAAATCATATGTTGAAAATTTTATTATTTGACAGGAAAGTATCAGGTAAAACTGTTGCTGGGAAAGACCCGGTGGAAAAATGTGTTGAGATGTGGGTAAGTGCTGCCAACCTCCTGTTCCAAATTCTGCTTCTGTGCTGTCTAGCCTTGGTTTGGCCCTACAGAAGTCTGCGATTACACCAGCCTTGTGTTGCATTTCTGGAACAGAGATATATGCCTTCACTGTTCTTAACCAAATGTTTCCTTTACCAAATAACCATCGTTTTTGTCCCTTTCTGAACTTTTCCATGTTACGAGATTTGGATTGAGCCATGACAGTCAGGAGCTAAGTATATATTTCCCGCAAAGAGGTGCTTTGGAAATAGGATTTTCATTCAGTCTGTTCTCTAAATATGAATTTAATGTAACTAAGGGACTGAGAATTCTCCTATCCTTCTCCAAAAATGTTATGAAATGTTGGTAGAGAATGGAAGTGGTGGAGCAGGAGAAGGAAAAAAAAAGAATACCATATTTATTCTTGATCTTTATGGCCTTTGCACAGAATTATACTTTAGGGGGTTCACTGATATTGTGTTCTTGTTCCTGTTCTGTGTTCTTTCTTGAAATAATTATGTTTATTACTCAATTTCTTTTTATATAATAAAGCCCATGAAGCTCCCAAGAAGTATCCAATAGCCATGACAGTTACTGCTTTTTGGAGTTCCTTCCTTATCTCATGTTCCTAGGTTTGATCAAGAAGGCTCATTCATTGTCCCAACAGTGACCTCAGCACAGTGTCAACAAGGGGAGGGCTAATATCACTGAAACATCATAATATTATTTATTTTGATCTATAAAGTTAATGACTTGCCTGGTTGTTTTCTCATTGAAAACATTGAGCATGGTCTAAGCCAAATATATAGGAAATAAATGAGAGACAGAAAGCCATCCAAAAGCCATTGCTAGACATAACAAAAGTCACACTGGTTCTTCAGCTGGTTGGGGTAATCCAGAAATATATCTGTTTAGAAAGCCACTTCAATTTTTTTTTAAGTCCAAATGTAGGGGTATAGAAGGCATTCTATGTTCTGTGTTATCTTGTCCACTGGCTAAATATAAAGTCTTGAAAGCTGTTTATTCATAAACTGATTCTGCTCCTAACCTCCCCCACCATGGCAAATATACCAGTAGAAATCACTGACATATGTAAATGTCATATGCTATGTTTGTTGTGGCACTGACTTAAAATTTTGGTGAGTGATCCACAAGGCTGCTGAAATTACAAAGGTTGTAAGTTCTTCCAATTTTATAACTGTTAATTTTTGGACTCATGGGATAATAGGAAGCCTCTGAAAAGAGGACAATATCTCACTTGTAAAGGAAGGAAAAGCTTGAAAACTTAAATCTTAATAAAAAGGCAAAAGGTGAAAACTGTCAGCTCTCTATTATTGATGATTAGTTAGTTTTTCTGCATGTACAGAGTTCAATAAGCTTTATTGTTTCACACATGTAACCATACTATTTTCAGGACAGTAAAAATCCTGAAGTAGTGTAGTATTTCTTAATAGGTTTTTTTTTCTGTTAAAATGTGGAGTTGTGTTAATAAACAGGAACTAAAACAAAAGGATGGCATGAGGAGGCACGGTGCTTTCTGCCGCTCAGCTGTTTGCACACCTGTCCCAGGGCCACAGCTGAAGTTGTAAAGCCACTGGAATAGATCCATATTATGTTCTCCTGTGCTCAAAATATGGAAAAGGACACTAGCAAGGGTCCATACATCTGTGGTACTGTGATGATCAACTTGAAAGTCAGTTGGGAAGATGTCAAATGAGATAAAACCAGTGTTTCAGCAATGGGCCTGCCTGACTTGATGCATGGAAGACCTTGAAGTGTCTCTTTACCACCCTCCATCGTATTTCCCATGTCAAGAACCTTTTCCTCTGAGCCAGAGTACAACAGCTACCATAAGTAAACACTGACCAAAGTAAGAATTTGGCATTGAAAAAATGTGATAGCAGCAGGCATACATTAGAAAGGTTTAATGATTTTCATAAATGAGTTTGACATTAACAGTCCTCTCAGTATCGGTTTTGACGAGTTAAAACATAAAATCAACAAGTCGCACATGATAATGATTAATATTAATCTGTGCACATTGTGAACATTAATTCATTAAAACTTTAGTTGTCTGGTTAGCACTTGATTCTATGAGACAGATAGGAAAATATGGAGTGAAAAATTCAAGTAGGATGTGATATTTATTGTGTACAGTGAGTGTGTGAGAATTAGAATACTGGAGCTAGTTATTACTACTTTTTTTTCTGTCTGAAGTGATTCAGTGACCTAATACTGACCACAAGAATGCTTTTCCAATTTGCCAAATATCTGGGAGAAATTCTCTGACTTGAGAAGGAATATTGTGTTTGACAGAGAAATTTCTGAAGATGGTTTTAAGTTCTGTTACACAGGATAGGAAACCAGACTGACTGATCACACTTGCTGCTTCTGATCTGAAAATACACAGCCTTTCAAGAAATGGCCAAATGAATTCCTTCTTAGAGATGAAGAGAAAAATAATCTGATTAAAGGAATATTTCTGGGTGAATATATTTAGAGATACTTGCAATATTTTCATAAAAGCAGCTCTTGCACAAACCGGAATGTCAGTGGACTTTTGGTGCAAATAATTCAAGTTGTTAAAATGTTCTAATTTGGAAAACCCTGTATTTCTACAGGGCAAAAAGGGTTTTATGACTGAGTTACTTTCAGGGCTCAGAAGTTGTAAATATTTTTTTCTTTTTACGAAGCTCATTGAGGAGAAGTACCAGGGAGCTCACAGTGCAGATAAGATAGTGGGGTGGTGACACACACCTGATGATCCTACCCAGCTCTGAGAGAACCCTGTAGCCATCCTATATACCCATGGCCTTTGCTTTTACTTTATTAATTTCATCTGGAAGCTATTTCAGACTAGGTCTGCCTTCCTGTGCGTAATCTGAATGGGCTGTAATCTCAGCTGCGCCTTGTAGGCGCTAATACTTCAGCAGTTCTGAGGTTTTTGAGGGCAGACAGAGGGCTATTAGATGGTCTAATCTGACAATATATTCACACTGGCCATAGGATTTTGGAATGCCTTCAGGAAATCAACTCTTGGATGAAGAGCAGCTGGCTCAAGTTGAATGCAAGCAAGACCAAAGCAATTCTAGTCAGAAAGGGGGAATGCTTTGAAGAGTGGGCCAAGGCACTGTCTCCACCTTCCATTCATTGAAGACATATGGCATCTATTTATCAAAGTTGTGCAAAGCCTGTGGGTCCTGCCTCTGGCTTTGATGGCCAGGTAGCATTGCTTTCTAAAGATTTCACAGCTACCTTGGAAAAGTCCTTTCCTTCCTCCCAGGCAATGATAACCTGAGGGCAGGAGTACACAGCCCTGGGTTATTGGAACTTATTTGATCTGGATGTGTTTTATCTGACAAATGATGCTTACACTGAGGATCAGGTTAATGTGACTACCTAGTGGTGTGTTTAACATCTGTAGATGTTGCTGCCTCTTTCTGTGGTGCATGCTACCCTGGACATTCAAGTCCTCTCCTAATGCTTGGTGAGCTTCTGATGTAACTTTCAGTACTGAGAGTGGTTAGTGAATCAACACCAGCTAATCAAATCCAAATTCTGATGTGTGAACGACCATGAGAATTGTACTCCTACTAACAGAGACAGAACACATCACCCAGAAGAAAGTATGTGAGAACCAGATGTAAGACTTTCTGAATTGGAGAATGTGGAATTGTCTTGTAGAGAAGATCAGACAAACCCTCAGTCTGACTGATCATCAGGAAACAGGCTGTCTTTTTTTCCATCTGTCATATTTCATAGTTCAAACAGCTCTTAATTCCTTAACTTTGATATTTTTTCTGCTCTAAGTTATTTTTTGCAATTTTGCATAAAACTCTAAAACAAAGATTAGAACTGAAAACCATGAACAATAATACTGGAAGCTTCTACGACTTTAAAGGTTCAATTCTCAAATAATAATGTTAACAACAAGAAATTATCAAACTGTGTTTGATATTAAAAACTTTTGTGTATTTCTATTTTTTATGTAGCAAGGGGGAAAATATTACTTGTGAAATGGAATGGCAACTTTAAATGCCTTTGTAAGCCATGCTGAATACAACAAAGAAGGTATAAGGCTTGTGATTGTCTTCCCCTAAATGATGGAATCATAAATCATTTAGGTTGGAAAAGACCTCTGAAATCATCAAGTCCAACTGCAAATCTGACACTGCCAAGTCCACCAGTAAGTCATGTCTTTAAGTACCACATCTGCATGTCTTTTAAATCCCTCCAAGGATGGTGACTCAATGCCTTCTCTGGGCAGCCTGTTCCACTGCTTGGTAACCCTTTCAGTGAAGAAATTTTTCCAAATATTGATTCTAAACTTTCCCTGGCACAACTTGAAGCCTTTTCCTCTTGTCCTAATACTTGTTACTTGGAAGAATGACCCCCACCTTGCTCCCTACAGGTAGAAAGTGAAAAGAACTTCCCATGACTGTCTTTTGTCCAGGCTAAACAATCTCAGTTCCCTCAGACACTTCTTGGAGTGCAGGGCCTAACACTGAACACAGTATTCACCAGTGCTCAGTACAGGGGTTCAATCACTTCCCTGGTCCTGCTGGCCACACTATTGCTGATACAGGCCAGGATGCCATTGGCCTTCTTGGCCACCTGGGCACACACCGGGTCATGCTGAGCTGCTTTCAACCAGCATCCCCAGGTCATTTTCCACTGGGAAGCTTTCCAGCCACTCTGCCCCCAGCCTGTAACTCTACATGGGCTTGTTGTGGCCCAGGTGCAGGACCAGGCCTTTCACTTTGTTGAACCTTATACACTTGGCTTCAGCCTGTTGATCCAGCCCTGTCATATCCCTCTGTGAAGCCTTCCTACCTTCCAGCAGATCAACACTCCCACTAAGATTGGTGTTATCTGCAAACCGACTGAGGGTTACCTCATCGATATCACTGATAAAGATATTAAACAAGACTGGTCCCAATACTGAGCCCTGGGGGTACCACAAGTGACCAGCCACCAGTTGGTTGTAACTCCATTCACCACCACTCTCTGGTGAATAGAGCGATGGGTGGCCAGTGATGAAAAGCGGCCATCCAGCCAGTGTTCTACCCAGTGAAGAGTACAAAATCCAAACCATGAACAGTCAATTTCTCCAAGAGAATGCTGTGGGAAAGTGTGTCAAATGCTTAACTTAAATCCAGGTAGACAGCATCCACAGCCCTTCCTTCATCTACTACAGTCACCTTGCCATAGGAGACCAGGATGGTCAAACAGGCCTTTCACAAACCTGTGCTAGCTGGGCCTGATCTCGTGGTTGTCCTGCAAGTGCTGTGTGATGGCACTCAAGATGATCTGTTCCATAACCTTCCCTGGCACCGAGGTCAGGCTGACAGGCCTGTAGTTCCCTGAATGCTCCTTCTGGCCCTCCTTGTAGATGGGCAGTACATCTGCTATCTTCAGTCAGTTGGGATCTTCCCAGTTAGTCAGAACTGCTGATAAATGATGGAACACAACTCAGTGAGCATGTCTGCCAATTTGCTTGGTACCCTTGGGTGGATCCCAACCAGACCCATAGACTTGTGTGTGTCTTAAGTGGTACAGCAAGTCACTGATTGTTTCATCCTGGGTTATGTGGGGTTCATTCTGCTCCACATCTGTCTCTTCCAGCTCAGGGGTCTGGGAACACCTGCTCTTGCTGAGGCAAAGGCATTAAGTACCTCAGCCTTTTCCTCATTCCTTGTCACTATGTATCACCCTGCATTCAGTAAAGGATGGAGATTCTCCTTAGCACTCCTTGTGTTGCTGACATAACTGTAGAAACATTTTTGTTGTCTTTCATAGCAGAAGCCAGATTAAGTTCTAGTTCAGCTCTAGCCCTTGTAATTTTCTCCCTGCCTAATGTCAAAATGTCCTTGTAGTCCTCCTGAGTTGCCTGCCCCTTCTTCCAAAGATCATAAACTAAATAAAAGCAAATTGTTTTCCTTCAATTTTAGTAATATGCAATGAATTTAAATGAATAACATTGTATTATATTAAAAGAGACAGTGTGATATATCATAATCAAGATTGATTATGTCCAGATTGGATTAGATTTATGATATGTTTCATATGCACATTTTTCCTATGGACTGTAATTGTCCCTCACCTATTCTGCTTGTTGCTAGGACAGATCTTTAAGGTTCTGTTATGAGAAATGTGGAGTAAATATTAAAATAGGCATCTTGATTTCCAAAATTTGTTCAAGACCTGGCATCTGTTAAGTGTTTCAGATTTTACAAGTACATTGGTTGTCCTCAAGCTAAGTTGCTCCAAACCAAGTTAAAGACAGAGGCAAGCCCGCCTCTTTTCCTATATCCTGCATAAATACCTAGGCATTATGGCCTTGCTGTATACTTCTTCCAAAAATTCCTTTAATTGATGAAACAAGATGTGCAAATGTTGGAGCTGAGGGCATGGCCAGATTAGATCTGAAAAATAGTAATTCTTTGCTGCAACAACATCCCATTTGGGCAAATGATATAATGACATACAGAAATTAGGAGTATTTTGAACCCTGAGTCAGGCAAACTCCTAAATTACTTCCTCACAGTGAAGGAATAAGTCCTTTTTCTTCTGCCTTCCTACCAATCACTATTACTATTCTCATTGTTATGAAGAATATCTGAATCAATTTTTCAGCTATAGCAGCAGTGGAAAGGCATAACAACAGTGTATGAAAGTCAGCTTTCTCTGCTGCAACACTGGGTACTTTGGGCAATTTCCCCAACAATGCCAAGAGTATGGCAAGGAGCAATCATATTTCTTTCTACCTGACAAACTCTTAAGCTGTGAGAAGCATCTTTCTTTGAAAATTGAAAAGAAATATGTCCATAAAAGAACAAAATTAAGACTATGTATTGGCACTCCAGTGGTATGTTCGGGTTTTTTTCAGTTGGGTTTGAGGACATGAAAAGCCTCCTGTCTCCTAGGTGCAGGGTCAGCAGGGGGTGCCCTGCTTCTTCAGGAGATAGGTGAGAATTTCCTGCCCTAGAGACGGAAGGGTTTGGTGCATATGCTGAGGCACCACCCTCACTGACTTGTACTTGTGGGAGAGAATTAATCACCGTAGGCCACATCCTTTTCTCCTTACTGAGGTTTTGTTCAGTCCTCTTCTATCTAAGCAAGGACCAAGGAATAAAGTGAGTCAGGGCTGGTTGGTCTTTTCCTTGTATCTGAGTAACACTGAGTATGATCACTCCATTAGGGAGGAGGTGGTGTTTTGGAAGAGGTATTGGTGAAATGAAGCTACGGATAGGACCAGATTCCTAGCTTTGCTTCTCTCAACAAGGACGGGTGCCCCAGCAACAGGAAAGGAGTTTTGTGTTACACAAGGAGGACAATCTTTGTAATTGCATCCTCATAAGACAGAGCTCCATGTGAAAGGCGGATGCAGCTGAACTGGGGACACATTCCACTTCAACAGAGGAAACCTTCTCTCCCCATTGTTAGGTAGGGCACAAAGACAGAAATAACCAACAGCTCCTTATTCAGGCTATCCAGTCTTCATCAACATTGCACCATAGCACAGAAAATAGCCATTCAATAACCAGAAAATAGCACAGACACAGCAATATGCTATTAGGAAATTATTTATCTTGATTTGCAGATGACCGGAGAAGGGAGCTAGGACTTTATTCTACTTTTCTGTGGTGTCTTACAATCCATGGGAAAGTCCTTCATTTAAGACTTAATTTCCAAGGAACAGCTCTAACTATCAGGAAATTCTTGTTAGGGGATGTTCCTGAGAGTAGTTTAGTGATGGTCCATCCATTGGTTCACCGTCCCCTGGCTCACTGCATTCTCTGGAGACTGTGAGAAGGATGTGGTATAGAACTGGTTCTGTGTATGTCAGCTGTAACCTGCAGTGCAGCACATAGTGCAGCCATTGAGGTGTTGGAGCAAAATGGGTACATAAAAGGTTTTTCAGGTTGATTTGCATTTCTGGAGTGGGGCAGAGGCATTAAAAGCAAGAAAGTCTGTATCCCACTAATCCAGCCTTGCAGCTGGATTCAGTGCTTTCAGATCTAGACGTCTGCGGGTGCACCTGCAAGTTACAGGTTCTGGCATCATTTTGGTGTGAAGGAAGATTGGATGTGTGAGCAAGTAACAAAGAAAGGAACTGACTGTTGCCATGTCAAAAGCCTCCAGAGTATGGACTTTGGCTCATGATGACTCAGATGTTATACCAAGGGATTAAGAAGATTTTATTCTTCCTGAAATAGTTACAAATACAAGCATACATTTGACAAAATAAGGTGTCACTAGCTGTCTTAGAGAAACACTTGCAGACAAGTTTTGCCATAATGGAAAATCCATATATTGGAACATAAAGGTAGTTCTTCATCAATTCTTGTTGTTGTCATTGTTATGGATTGCTACATTGTGACTTTTCAGTAGTCCTTGATCTATACCAAAGTCTAAGAGGGGGAAGGAAAAACCTATAAAACATATTGGCCCTTTAAACAGTAAGAAAAAAAGAGTTCCTATGGTGCAGCTGAGGTCAGGAAGCAGTTGATCATAGCAGGAGTCTGGATCCATGCCCTACAATGTCTGAAACAAGTCTGGTTAGAGAAAGGGAGAGGATGTTACCTGTGGACTGGAGTAATTGACACCTGAGCCATATAGGGGGATTTCTATTCTAGTCCAGGGAAGAATACTAGGAAAGCAACATCTTCGCAGGAGAGGAGCTGATTCGATTCCTACGCCAAACAGTATAGTAAAAATTCACACTGAAAATGGAGGGACAGTTTTGCTGAACTATGAATTGCTCTTCCCTGCAATAATAATACCATTTGGTATGATCTTCCATTAACACATGAAACATCTTAAGAGAAGGAGGAAAAAGCTCAGCAAACTTAACAAAGTTCCTTTTTGAAGAAATGGAGAGCCTATGACCTGGCAGGGTGCCACAGTATGATGCAGGGCTTTGTGGAAATCAAGTTGCAACAGTGAACGACTTGAAACAGAGTGCTGAGCTGTCAGATAAGTCACAGTTGGTGAATGTTAACTTCTATTTGTTATGTTTGGAAGACAAATACCATACCCACGTACCAGACAGGGCAGGGTTAGACTGCGGGGGTGAAGAAGGCAGGAAGGCAGACCAGAGGAAGGAAGATATCCTCTGTAAATAAATAGAAATGTCAGTCTTCCCCGTTTACTTAGGCTGCATTGCTCATGACCCTGTTGTACCAGCAGCCAGCGGGGCGAGTCAGTGAAAGACCATTTCTGTCCTCCCAGAAGTAAGACAGAGGGTGCGAGTTTTGTTAAATGAGACATATTTTAATATATTTATTGACAAAACTTACAGTCGCAGTCAACCCTATCCATGAAAATCCATGAAAAACATTTGGTCTTATCCCGTTACTTATTCTTTGTAGATACTATGTAAATATATACACAGTGTCTCTGTAAATTACAACAATTGCCCCTTACTAATTAATTATAGTCAATATTCACTTTACAGTGGTGCACAGAGTTTTCAGTCAAAAAACGTTTTTTGTGATTAGTATGTATAATAACAAACAGGAAAGGAACTTGTGGAATTATAATATAGGGCTCCATTTATATTTAGGTGCACTGGGAATACTGTGGTGATTACTGTGATATAAATAAAACAAGTATTTGCACATTTTACTCAGTACAGTTTGTCAGAGTAATTTTGTCTACATTTCCAATGGAAAGTAGTAATTGCTACTAAGAATGATGCCCCCCAATCTCTAAGCACATAAAAGACAAGAGGTTTTAAAATGTTTGAAGAGATGACTAAAAATAATTAATAACATATTTGCAGTTAAAAATTAATATTTTTACAAAGCCTTTGTGTTTTCCTACTTTCACTTTTTGGACTGTGCTAGTGAAAATAGAGGAAAAAGAACAAGTCACGTCCTCTGTTTATTTTATTCTTGGAGGTTTTACCTAACAAGCCTTAAATTGCAAATAGGGGCATAATTAAGGCAACACAGGAGTATTTTATAGATGCACAGTTATAGAAGTGAGGCAGAAAAAAAGCTTATTTCTAGGCATTGGCTGGCATAGTCTGTTACAAGCAGTGGCGTACTCTATGCTCTCTGATGGTGTTCCAAAAGGTCCTAATACACCGTGTCAGGAACAATGGACACAATTGGGACAGCAGTGTTACAGCTCCTTTATTGTTTCTCTGGCAAGTAACAGGATTTCCTAGGACTTGAATCTGATTCTGAGCCATTTCTCTTCCAGCCAACTGTCTAAGCAGCTTCTGAACAAGTTGAAGGCGCTTGGCCTTGGCATTCAGTGGGATACAGAGCAGTGTCCCTTGCAAGTCTGCTAGGCAGAGATGACCTATCACACTTATGTCAGGGGATCTTCCTGCATTTTCTGCAACACAGGTATCCTCAGATGTTCTCCCCCTACTCAGTAGTGTGCTTTGTGCTGTTCAGCAAGATGGGATGATTTTCTAGGGAGCAAAGACAGTATGGCCCTCCCCACCATAGATAATTGTCTGTTCCCATGAGCAAGCGGTGGAAGTGTTTTCACTTCAGGGCTTCTGTTTAATTGTGTGCAGGAAAGTTAGCCAGTGCATTTGAACATGTTACACAGCGTGTGTTTGTCTTGTCTTGCTCATTCACACTGGGTTGATATTGGCTGGTACAACCTACAGAGAAGCTCACTGTTTTTGGGCCCTTAAACAGAACCAAGTGCTTCACTTCCAACCGCACCCTCTTGCTTGGTCCCATTGGGGTCTTTGTTCTTATGCAGTTAAGTGAATCCTGTGGCCAAGTGCCAAGGACTTGAGCTGTCAGGAGAAGCAAGTAAGTTCCTGATTTGGCCAGACTAGCCAACTTTCTTCTCTTCCCAAGGGCAGTCAGAAGCTTCTCTTGTTCATCTCTCCCTTATACAGCCAATCAGACAAAGATGGCAGTAACAAGAGCTCCTTATCTCCTTCCCTGGTCATCCCAAGGGCTAAGCTAATAGTTGATGCATAAATAACAGTGGTGTTGATAAGGTCCTGTGAAGTGCTTGTTCTATTAGTTAACAGGGCAGTTCACATCTTTCAGTGTTGCTATTTCAGCCCATCTGCAGATTTAGTCAGGCTTGTTACACTGGCTATATCTGACCAAGTTTTCAAAGTTTTCTCTTTAATCAGCATAGGTTTGAAGCCCAGGTACTTTAGTGTGTTTTTGTTTGATCACTAAATTTTTGATTTTGTTTTAGTAGAAGTTGAATATCCAATGTATTCAAGTGTCTTTGAGCGTGACAACTTAGGCATAGATTTGTGATTCTTTTATCTCATCCTTATCATACCCATAATTTGATAAAGAAATTGCCTGCAGTCCATGGCTTTATTTCAGAGTGGAGTTGACAATAAACAGTAGAGATTCACAATCAAAGCCTGACTTTGAAGTATCAGACTGTGTTAAGATGGCATGGTGCTTTCTAGATGTATCAAACGTGCTCTGTTTACCACCATTCTGCCTGCCACGCTCATGCCAGTTTATGCCTGTTAATGAGTGGACTGCTTGGACATGGTCTATAGCCTCTTGAGCAATTATTTTAGCCTTTGCTACTGCAGTCACAATTTGGCTAGAAATAACTATAGCTTTCTCTAAAGTTAGTTCTGGTTCAAGCAGTAATTGCTCACATAGCCGTGGTATGGCTATTCTGTCTACAGGCTCCACAGAAATATCACTATGCTAGTAAATTCTGGAAATTAACATCATTAGTATTGGGTTTGTTGATTTTATGAAAATGATGGAATACGTTAAGGAGGAGTTCTTCATATTTAGTCGTACTAACTAGATAAAAGCAGTGGAAAAAAGAAAAAGTAGTCAAAAAACAGTAGGCATTAGTAGAGAGACATACGTCCCAATACTTGGGGATTTGTTCTCTTTAGTAGAAAGACTATGTTTCTGGGAAATTAAAAAAAAATTTTAAGACTTTGCAGATAAATCATTATTTTTAATAATATGTCTGTGTTTAGAGTTCTAAACAGGTTCAGAATCCTGTAATGATAGGGACAGGAGAAACACACAAAAGACCCTGTATCAAATGCAAGGCATCAAAAAAGGCCTGGTTAAGTAGGTTATTGGAAAGAAAACAAACTATAAGTAACAAAAGCTTTATGAGGTTAAGCACAGACTATCTATGTGCCAAATTTATAGGAGTCAGATGGGGTAGTTTCTGTAGTTCCACTATTCTCATCTTCCTCAGAGGAAGAACACAGAAACAAGTGTTACGGGAGAGAGCCAGAGCATATGTTTGATGGCAGAGTCTAGGACTACAATAGAGGCTACATTACTCTAGGACCTTCTGGCTAGCAGCTAAGGTTTTATCTCAGAAATACAAATAAGCAAGTTGTGGTGCCAGTTAACAAATGGTTGAGGTAACACTTCACCTAACATGATGGGAGGAAGCTGGGGACCTTCAGGGAGGGCTGACTAGAAACAGAGTGCCACGTAACAGAGACTTTGGAAAAAGTGTATTAGTGAGTCTCAAACAGTTGATATATATTCAAAAAGGTATCCAGAAATCTGGGTGGTTATCTGAGCTAAACTGAACCCATCATTATTAAGTTCATTCCCAGGATTAATGGCCATACAGTACAGTACACGCATGTTTAGTGAAGCCACAAATAAATTATGAAGGTTAATAAGTGTTTCTCTGACTAAGGAGAATTATTCCTTAGGGAACCGTAAAATATGCTATTAAGACCTTAACAAAATAGGCAGCCTCTACCATTTTGAGATTGTGGCTTGTTTTGTTAAATAAGGCAGTAATTGTTTTTGTTTTAATGGTGTGACTGGCCAGGTATTCCTGCTTGAGCTCTTTCACTGTTTCTCAGGGTGAGAAGGTCAGATCCAACCCTTTAAAATTTGATTTGGAAAATAGAACCAAGGGGGGAAAAAGTCAAACAGAACAGGGTTATGTGCGTAGTTACCAGTCTGTGGGAACACTCACTAACCAGATCCTGCTGCCCAAGCCAGAAACAGTCTTCTCCAGGGTGCCAGACTTCTCTGCCCTTCACATGTACATGAATGCGTAAGTGAATCAATGCTGTGGATTTTCCATTCAAATGCATGGGGATGACCTTTTGTGGTGGTTTAGGCCAAATTCAGGGAAATGTCCAAAAGGAATGTCTCCTCGAAGGAAGGCAGGTTACAAACCACCCCTCCCCCCAGCCGGGTCCGGGAAAAAAATTTTCCTTGGAGGAAAGTGAAGGAGAAAATAAAAACTATTTATTTAACAAACACACAGGAAAATAATAATAATAATGCTAAATAATAAAATTTCTCGCTCTGGAGAGAAAACCTGGAAGATTTTAGAGTCCTTCTGTGGGTGTGGCCTCTCTCCTCCTCCTTGGAGCTGGGTCGGCGTGGGGGGCCCCCCTCCAGGCCGGTGGAAGGTCCCCCGGTAGGGTTCTGATGTTCTGGTGTTCTGAACAAGTCCAGAAGAGAAGAAGGGAAAAAGCCGAAGTTCCAGGAAAAGCAAAAACCTCAACTCTCCGTCTCTCTCGGAAGAAACAGAGCCGAAAAGCCGACTGAAAAGCAAGAAGAGGTGCTTCCCCTGCTCCTCAACAGCAGCAGTAGCTAATCTCTGTGTCCTTGAAGCACAAACTGTTTTGAAAAGTTCGCTCAGTTTTTTTTCCTCTGTCTCTTGCATCCAGTTTTAAAGGCATAGAAAGGCTCAGGAATCATGTCTGGGCATAGAGCAGTGATAGGGGATACAACAGCATAAAGTCACCCCAAGACATAACTACTAGCTGGGATGACACTACGGGAGCTCGTGTTTGAAATATCTAAGGTGACGCTGCAATGTAACAGCCTTCGAGCACCACGTGCACACGAACTGACAAATGGTGTCACTGGGAGGGCAGCGCTGTGTTTGATTAGCACTGTGACACAGGGAGGAAGATCGATCAGAGAGAAACAGCTGTAAGGAGAACAGAAATTAGTAAATACTGAGAGTGACAAGGAAATAAGAATAACAAGGAATTAGCAAAAAATGTATTGGTCATTACTTTGGTGCTTCTGGGAGATCTTTGGGATCATCTTCAGGATTTATAGGCAGCAGTAAATAAACTGGACATGCCAGCTGGGTTCTGGGCCCTCACAGGAAGCTTCAGAGTTTCACTGGTTCCAATTTGAAATGTTTTTTAGAAGGACACATGGGCTCTTTTACAGCAGTGACCACTGATTTTCAGAGACCCACAAATCAGCATTGCTGTAAATGCTACACTTAGTCTAGGCTGCAGCTGCACAGTTAAGAGGAACTTCTCAGAGCTTCTGTTGTCCAATCTCACGTGGCATGAAGCTTTTATGATTCCAGTTTCTTAGAACACAACAGAAAAAAAGCCCAACCCACCAATCTTTGGTTAGTGTAATGAATTTCAGACAAGCTGGTCCAAAAATGGACTCTGTGGTCATCATGTAAAAGTCAATGCTTTCCAGGGGTGACGACATTTTGTTATCATAATATTTCCTTAGGGTTAAAAGAGGAAATAAATGCTCCATCTCAGATACCACTGTGTGATAGCTGTTGGCATGTATTCACCAGTGTAAGTAGTTCCTGATGTTAGATAATTTGGTCCTGAAGCTAGGTGAAAGGAGCACAGTTTTGCTGCAGATTTCTGGTTCTAAAGCTAGCAACAAACCTCAAGGCATGAAAATGAAGGCAGAATGACCTCATTCCAATTCAGATGCTGTACATGAACATTCTGTGGGCAGAATTTGAAATTTCTTTCTTGATCTGGGTCCAAATGCTGAAGCAAGAATAGTCTAATCAAATAAAAGAAGAAGCTTGCATAAATGCCTTGAAACAGAACCTGCCAATTTCTGTAGAGCTGTGCTGACAAGCAGTTATTTCTCCTGTGTTAATATCATTAGAGGAAAGTATTGGAACAAGAAGATAAACAAAAAGACACATTGACTTGAGGTTGAGTGCAAGAATGAGGATAGCTGAAGCTCAGTGGGAGTTTTGCCACGGATTTTACTTAATCCCAGGACTTCATGCATTCTGTTTTTCTGTAAATGTTTGCAGAGAACTGAGATGCTGTATACTGAAACCAATATCCAGGTGACAGTTTGTGTCAAGAAAATGTGTGTCTGCAAGTGAGTGTGCACACATGCTTCCTATGAAGATATCCTTTCGCTCTTTCAAATTTAAAAACTACATTGAACATGTGGCACTGTCAGAAACACGGGGGCAGATCTATGCAAGCTGCTCTGAGCTAGTTTCAGTCTTACTTGAAACTACCTTGCATTTTGCCCTTGGTTTATTCACAGATATTAGGGTCTGATCATGGCAAATCCACAGGTGTTACTTTGTCATGCTTTCACATAGAGATCACCTTCCTCATTTCCCTTCAGTAGGAAACTGTAATGAATTACTGTAGCTAATGATGAAAGATTTAATGTGCATATTTACTTCATTTCACAAAGGGAAATTGGCTTTTATTTTTAGAGAGAGCTGAATGTCAACTGTATCAATTTTGACTTCACTTCTTAGGAAGAAGCAACAAGCAGTGCATACAGTAAGGAATTAGGTATTGCAATGGATGATAAGAGAAGTTTTTGAAGAAGATAAAAAGCAATTGCTCAACCTGTCAAATTTTTTGAAGAAAAAAAAATCAAGAGGAGACTAGTGGGGAAAAAGACAACTTGTGAAAGTGGTGGTCGTTAGTGGTAGAAGTTCAGAGAAGTCAACTAAAGACTGATTCTTGAAGAGAAGATCTGTGGCATTTCTTAGTCGAAGCAAGCCAGAAAAAATAGTGGAATATAAAAAAGTCTCAAGGAAGAGTGAGACTCAATGTTTTGAGCTGACGAGTAAAACATGCTTCTTGGTACTTTTTAAGTTTGTAGCATTGGGAAGGAGTTGACTATAGGTTGCTTTTGCACAGTAATCTGGTGAGATGTATAGGTGCTTCCTTTGTAAGGTCAGAGAAGTGTGGAGGGCTCAGTGAATTTAGACAGATGCTTGTAAGCCTAGTGGGAGGTCCAGGTGATCCTTAGTGACTTGGAAAAGTTGGGTAAACTTTTGTAAACATCTTGCAAGGGCCTTTCTTGGCTAGTGTCAGCTTCTTAACTCACCAGCCAGCTTCTTAATTTCCTTCTATCCAAAAGCAATTGCATGTCTGGCTTGAAGATCCTTCAACTGTGAGAGTTTCAGTGTCTACCAGTATATTTCTTCTTTTTAACTCATTGTTTGGTTTATCTTCAGCAAATACCATCACTTCTGTTTAGAAAGAAGCATGTGGTACAGAGCTTATAAACAAACAATATACAAGGGAGTAATAGATAATTACTTTGACAAAGTAAACTACAATCTAGTCAGGATGGAATATCTACTTCTGGCCACTGTTGTAGTGAATGATGACATTAAGAACAGATAACTCCATAATGGAAACTGCTCAGAATTTATTTTAGATGGCAAGCACTTGCTTAAATGTAACAATGAGCAAACAAAGTAATTTGTTGAGACTTGACTCTCTGTTAATGGTATGCCATAGTGTAGCAGGTGTCTATGCATATAATGGTTTGTTTAATCTGTGTTTCTGAGTTCCTCCAAGTCTGCCAAGAACAAATATTTAGTACTGGAAATTAAATCTTAAGAGATAATTTGGAAAAGGCAATTAGCTGGTAGGCCTTGCTGAGTTACAAAGAGTGGTTTGTGAGAATCTTCCTAAGTGAGAAGGTTCTCAGTTGAGGCCCAGGTGATCAAGAACTGCATGGTTATCCTGCTTATACCTGCACAATACAGACTTGATTTCAGTGAAGGAGAAGAACTCCAGCTTTTCATGTGAAGTTATATATTTTATAAATTTTAAATTCTCACTTCTATTGTCTAAATATGCTTCTGTTGTCTTCAGACTCAATGGCTTTTAAAGCTAAAAGTTGGTTTAAGACATTCAAAAGAAAAATGTCTAAAATACATTCAAAGGGAGCTATTCCTAGCATCATCCAGTGTGCTTCTCTGAGAATATGTATTTGTTTGTTCTATGAAGGACCTGTTTATCCTTCTCTTTGATACAGCCTTGGAGAGTCTAGATCAAAACTGAATGAAATGAAGATAAAATGAAGGTGGTAAAAAATAAAGGAGATAATAAAAGTGGAATGATAATGAAGTATTACTAAGCTTTTGTATCTTGTTTCAGAGAAGGCTTTACTAATGATTTATAACTTTCTCTATTCCTCTCTGATACTTCAGTGCCAGTTAATAATGGGATTGGATTAATATATGAAATTGTGTAGATAACTCAAAATGATACAACTTCTATTCTATACAGAGAAAATTATGAATACATTTAGCCTACAATATTTCCTCTGAGAGACAATTTGTTTAATTAAGTGATATAAGGCATTTTATTCTACAAAAACATCAGTAAAAAATTGGATGTATCTCTTCAAGGACTTAAAGATCTGATTTTTTTGATGCTGGGTGCAGAATGTCATCATCATTTTCTTTTGATAGTGCTTTACATGTGCATAAGTTATCATTTGATGGATAAAAGTGAAAAATTGAGTTTTGGTTGCACTTCTTACATACTTCAATTTTATCTTTCCTAGGATGTTTTTTTTCAAGGATGTCTTATTATAGTAGTGGTTTGTAAATAGGTGCTGTTTAGGGAAGATAAAATAGTTCCAATAGTACACAATACAGTGAAAATACATCAATTCCAATTTAGCTTTACACAGAGAAGCATCAGTGAAATGAAAGTGCAGTCTTATAAATGTAGGAGGTAAACCTTTGCCTTCACTTTTCCAAAGGAAGAACCACATCCTGTGAGGTGCTCAGCATCTGCTGTCCTAATCAATACAGCGGAGAGTTGGCTTTTCTCGATAGGTTTGTACTTCTAGCCAGCAACTGTCCAGCTATAAGACAGCATCATTGTTTGGCATGAGGAGAAAAAAAGAATTATATCTTTTATGGGAGATCTAAATCATCTTGTCATCATATAACTCAAAGATGGCCAAGTATGTTTTCTCTCAAATTTGTTTAAACAAACAAATGTAATTCTTAGGTTTGTGCCATGAAAGCCAAGTTTCCGTCCAGCATGAATTTAGGACATAAAGATTTGTTTGTGATGGAAACAATGCCAGACACTTCTGCATAGCAGCGTAATGGAGCGCCGCTAGAATGTAGCTCATAAAACCGGATTCAGGAAAACAGAGCTGCTCTGTCTAATTTGGCCTGCGCTTTGTGATTACAATAGCATAATTGTGCAGCTTGGAAGCCTTTTCCTCTCTGCTGAAACGATGCAGTATTCAAACACGTGTGAGAGTGTTTCTTCGACAAAATGCCAGAGCTGAAGCCTCTGCATATCCCCAAGCCCTCCTCTGGGATGGGTCCTCCTCACGCCGTGTGACTTCCTGTGGTGACTCTATGCTGTCACTTGAATGTGTCTCTCAGGGCATCTCAGTCTCCTGCTACAACCACACCATCTTGTTAGAGCATCTCATTTTTCTAGCAGTTTGTGGAGCAAATTGAAAAACTGAATGGAAGCATTTGCTCTTCTCCTGTTAGACAGTTGTACTTGGCCAGTGAAGATTATTTGTGTCAGCCTGTGTGAATACTCGGGACATGCATGAGGGGTGCTTACTGAGTGGAAAGCACTCACAATTTGAATTCTTCTGGAGCCTAGTCCAAAGTTTCATGGAAAGGATTTATAATATATGAAAAGAACTGAGTTCCATTTCCTAGACAAGGTGTGAATATACAATAATCTTGTTCCCACATGAAGACTATGAAAGGAAAGAAGGAAAAACAACTTTTCAGTATTGCAGTACTTATCCCTTCATGTTCATAGAGTCATGGAATCCTAGAATATTGTGATTTGGAAGGGACTCGTAAGGGTTGTCAAGCCCAACTCCTGACAACCCTAATACTTCTTGAACTCTGTCAGGGTTGGTGCTGTGAGCACTTCCCTGGGGACTCTGTTCCAGTGCCCAGCCACCCCTGGGGCAAGAACCTTTCCATAATATCCAACCTAAGTCTCCCCTAACACAGCTTCATGCTGCTCCCTTGGTCACCACATAGAAGAGATCAGGGCCTGCCCCTCCACTTCCCTCATGTTCAGTGCTTCTGTATGTTTCTTCTGCATCTGTGATAAGTAGTGCAGCCCTTTGTACATCACCGACAAAGAAATAAATACACCCTGCATTTTGGTGAAAAAAAGAGAATTTCAGTGAGCATTTCCTGTAAGAGAGAGGATTATAATGATTTTCCATCAATATATCATTTGGAAGAAAAAAGTTATAATATTTTTCTTGTGAAAACAAAATGATCTCCTTAAAACACTTAATTTTAGGTATTGGAATTTGAACAAAACCAAAATATTAATTGAGGCTCAAAATATTCCTCAGCTTCATCCCAGATAAAAGTTTCTTTTCCTTTTTGTTTGGGGAAAAAAATGAGGAAACTCTATTAATTTATTCTTTTATTGATGATACAAGAGATGGTGGGAACTAAATGTATTAAAAATGTATTTGTACATACAGTTATATAGAACATATGTTCGGTATGACTTTCAGAAGACAGCACATGCACCTAAATAGAGAAATGGTAACTCGGGGTTATCTTTTGGTTCTTGGTTTCAAAATAACAGCTCCTGAGAAAAATTAATGAAATGTTTCTCAGGTACTTATGTGAGAGACTTCTCTGAACCCTCTTGTAACCTCAAGTTAGTATTTGTGCTAAATATATATATATATTTTTTTTTTTTAAGAGGAGCTCCATTCTGAGGGCTTTTTTTCTTCCAAAAAACAGACATTTGATCTACTTTTAGAATATTTTGAGAGAGATCAGTTCAGTATCTTTTGATCCTGATAGCATTCAGGTCATGGCAATCAGAGCAAAGGTTTTGGCCTGACACTGAAGTCCAGATCTTGCTCTATGTTCAGATATGTTTTTTTTTAATTAGAATCAATTAATGAAATGCTAAGACACTTGCAATTACAGCCTCTGGCCAAGAAAAAAGTTGTAAATACAGAAATCATGAGTGGTTTTTTTTAGTGGCAACCGGGGAGAGTAGAATTGGTGGTAGAAGCTCATGGCTCATCCCTTGTCAAATTTTGAAGGTCAAAATAAAGCTCAAATAGATAAATAGATTTCAGATGCCTCATTGCCAGACTCTGTAGTGAGGTATAAAGTCTAAGCCTCCACTCCAGGAGTCATCCATCAGTCACAAAAACAAGAGAAATTTTAATTCTGTGGCATGTGGTTAATTTGCCTTTAATGGTAGTGGGATCTGAAGAGAGACCTGTGAGTTTATTCTCTTAGTCATTTCTATTGAGCAGATTTAGCATACCCCTCCATGGGAGTTACTTCTGACTCGTGACTAAGACCTACTGAATATCCTGCTGACAGACCTCCTCAAGATGCTTTAGAGTTTACATTTTAAATTCTCTACTTGGTAAATCTTTTTTGGCTGCATGAATCACCTTGGCCCTCCCATTCCAGGGGGTAACATTGTCTCCTGAGGAAAGGTAGACTAAATTTTCCTCTGTCTGTATCCATGCACTTGTTTTTTAACGCGTCCCATACTAATGTCTGAGTGCTACTGTCAGCAACAGCAGCTCCTGGCTTTGGCATGGCTTGCACACTGGTGTGATCACAGTTTGTAAGCTCGGAATGATTGTATATTTCTTGGAGACAGAGCTAAGTCATGTTCAAACACAGAAAAGGATGAAGGATTAGTTGCTCCAGTGGTGACAAGCTTTTCTTGTTAAATCTTTGCACATATTTCCAGTTTAAATTTCTTAAATTTCATCTTCAACTTTTGAACCATACCATCTCCCTTCTCCTCTTCCCTTCTGAATTGAAAATTGCTAAAATGAAACCTGCTCTTATGCAAACTGTGAAGACACTTCTTTGAGTGATTTTAGGGCAAGAAAGGAAATAAGATCAGAAACCATAGACTAGTCTTGTCACCACATTGAGCCGGTGCCAAATGGAAATTGAACCGCAGGTCTCGAATTATGCTTTTAAGTCCTAAAATGAGTTCTGCTCAGACGAGTTATGCTGACTTTAGTGAAGCCAAGGCAGACGTATGAGCCTTCCTGAGAAAAGATTTTTGATTTCACAACAGAACTTAAAACCCACAGATTTCAAGGCACGCCCAAATATGGTAAAATAAGCAAAGTAATACATCCGTTTTCATCATCTGACAGCTGTCATTCACTACACTAACACGAAGCTTTTAGTAAACTCTGGGAAGTTTCTTACTACTCGGAGGAAGGGAAAAATCCAGCATTATAAGGGTTGTAGCTGTCTTCTGTGACTGCTATTGCTACCCTGGAGGTAAACAGGAAAAGGATCTGATATACTTAAAATAACCAAGTTGGTTTAAAGAGGGAATGTGTTATCCTTGCTTCCTGTGTGTGAGACAGAGTTAATCACTGTCAGTAGCCAGCAGCATGGGTTTTCTTATGGAGAAATCCCCCTGTGTCATTTCACAGTATGTACTTTGGTGGCTGTCTTGCTTCAGTGACACAAGATGTAGTTTCCTTTCTTCATCATCCTCAGATGTAATGGGGTTTTCCTGCCCTCTAAGAAGAGATTTTTTTTTCAATTCTCCTTAGCAACAATGACTGGATAATGAAGCCAAACAAGGAGATACCCTGCAGTTCCTGTGATGACACACCTCCCTGCTGCTGACTCACCTGGTGATATAAGACTTTCTGTTGGTATTTCTGTAAATGACAAAAATAAACATCTGCTAAGAAAATTACCTCATTTGTTATACGCGACTTGTGTGTTGAGCTCTTTTAAGAACTCCAATTACTTAGTGTTCGGAAATAATACACCAGGATTAGAGCTGCTCTGCACTGTGTTGAAAGATTACAGTTTACCTGTGGCTTTTGTTCGCATTAAGGGTTTTTTGCAGTGAGTTAATGTGAGCCAATGTGTTTAAATTCTATTCCGGATCTGACTCCAGATTTCAGCAAGCTGGGGAATGCATATTTGCCATAGCAATTCAAGATCTGCCTTTGAAATGGGTAAAAGGAGAAAGCTTATCATCAGAAGTAAAAACCACTAACAGTCCAAAACGCTCATTTATTTGTTTCATTTTTTTTATGCCTTAAGGAATCATCCTAGAGTATCTATGTAAATATACCTAAGGCTGATATGAATGAGAGTAGAAACAAGCCTGAATAACACTGTATTTCAGAAGTCTAAGGAAACAGGTATTAGTAATAACAAAACAACTGCTAGCATTTTTGTTCCTATCTACTGGAAGACACAGTGGAGGTGTAAGCATTTGGACCTTGTGAAAATCAGGCCTGGAATATCTGGAAGGATAAGTGAAATCTTTCAGATATAAATCTGCTAGGTTTAAATAAATATGAGTGTAGGTGTTCCTGTGAGAGCTTTTCTTTGTCTTCACTTTGTTATTCTGTTTTGCCAGTGTGCACCACAGTGTTCCACTTCAGCTATCCAGATGATCTAAGCTACCTTCTCTTTCCCAGGTACCTTCAGTCTCATTATTACTGTGGGATATATCATTGGCAGCTAAGTGTGGGCCTTGCCAGTACAGTTGCTGGATATGGATATTCAGGGGCAGACTCCTCTACATGTAGAACCAGAGAATAAAACTCTGAGCTTTCATAGTAAGAATCAGGAGCACTGATCCTAAATATGAGTATTATTTAGAAAAAAATTAGTTACCTTGCCAGGTGTAAAGCTGCCCAAGTTTCTCTGGCACTGGCCAGTGCTTATCCACCTTTAGAAATCTTTAGTTGCTCTCAACTACCTATTGACTCCTTTAACATTCTATACAGAAAATAACTACAGAGACATACAACATTTGCATAGACATTAGGACTTGGAAACTAAAGATGCATTAAAAGGAGTTCTTGTTTTCTCCATTTTCTAAGGACTAATAGAATTACACTGTTCTAGGCTAAGGATTTATTAGATCTGATGCTCAGCTCAGACATTAAACAACTGTATGCGTTTTTCATGCCTTTTCAAGATAAAACAAATAATTTGTTGACTTCAAGGCGACAGAGGCTGGGCAGTCCTGCAATTGCATGGTTGGCAGCAGCCATCTGGGGAGCAAGCAACACGGGCCAGGGTGCAGGGATGGACCATGGCCAAACAGCAATGCTTAGTGTATCCTCATAATCTATGGACCCTGATACATACATATAGATACATATATATATATATATATATATGTATGTACCTTGCCTACATGCCTGGCTATGCCCTTAGTCAACGTGGATGGTCTTGCAGCTTAGACATTACGTTCTTGTGACCAGATGGCACACATTCATGCTCCTTGCTTGTAAGCTGAATGAACACGATAGTGGTGCAACCTCATGACACCGTTGTGCTCATCCTTCTCCATGTGTCTTCTCCAGCACCTGGAGCCTGTTATTTCTCTTTGCAAAAACTGTGATGATTTTGTCATTTGAGTGGGAAAACATGCTGCCAAAAGAAATATACATTCTAAATTGTACTTTTAAATCCCTAGAAAATATCTGGATAGTAAACACTACAGATTCAATTCTCAACTACATTGGTCATAGAGATCAAGAAATCTGAGGAAAAAAAATCGCTGTGTCACAGTGGAAATCCTGGGTTCTTGGAATAGACTCCCAAAGGAGCATATGTGGAATAAGGGTGGCTTGTTATGGCCTCCATCTAAGTTTCCAGGTCTTGTGATGATTACAGCTAAGTTGGCCAGTGTAAGTCTGCAGCTAAGTCTGCAGCTAAGATGTAGATCCATTAACAGAAATGTCAGTTTACTATAAAGAAGGCTCTTGTGAAATTTCCTACTGAATACAGGGAGGTGGCAAAAACACAGTGAAACATTTTGAGATTCCCTATCTATTTCTGCAGTTCCAAGAGGTTTGAACAAGAGCTAGGAACCAAAGCCTTTAACTGAGCCAAAGAACATAAATCTTTTTGAGGTTCCTCTCCCATTAGTTACAAAGACACTTAAAACCTTTCAGGGACAGATGTGCTGCTGCTAGAAAAATAGAAAAGCAAAAACCAACTTAAAAGAACGAAGTTTTTCACAAGGGGATGGATTCTTTTAGCTATTAGAATAGGTGGTTTGTCACAAAGTTTAAAAGCAGAAGGGATAAGATGTAGATTATAAAAATTAGACAGAATTACAAGTGAATAATTAAAAAGACTATATTAGCCCAAGATTACAGCCTCAACTCACACATTACTTTGTACTGACAACTTTTTTGAACAAAGCTAACAATTAAACTAATAACTATGAAAGCAAAACATATTGTTCAGCCATGAGATGTTACCAAACACTTTTTATCAGAATGTTTCACAGTCATGTCATTGATACTGGGCAAAAACACGGTCACGGTAACTTTTCCTACACATTGACTATTACTTGCATCTTCATTAAACTGAAACATTATTTTAAATATTACAGAAACGTGGCACTTTGCTCAAATAAGGCATCTGTTTCAGGAAAATGTTATGTTTTGAACATTAAAAAGAAATTTTCTGTTTTTAAAGAAAGCATGTGGACATCAAGATGAGTCAGTTGGTTTGAGCAGTTACTGTATATGAAACTTTATTGAATTGTGTAAATATTAAAAGTACTTTGAAATAAATCAATTTCCAGAAATATTAATTTAGTTTATGTCTTTGCCTTTGTTTTATGTTTATCTTTACATTTTACCAACCACTCAGCAAGGGAGAAAATAGCAAAGTTTTACGACTGAAAAAGACCAAGAGATTACAAATGTAGTCATGTAGTTCTGTGATTCTGAATGGAGAGTACCGATAAAACATCAGCTGCAACTGAACTCCCCTTAGAGTGTTAAGATATGCCAGTTAAAAGTTTAGGTTTTCTGTAAACACTAGGATTATATCTATGGCCTTGACAATTTGACAATTCTTAAAATAAGTGGAACTGAGCGGATATTCAAAACCTTATAAAATAGAATATTCTGAGCAGTCATGCTCCCAAAAGCTGTCTAGAACAAAATAGGGGACAATGAAAGCTGAAGGGATATTTAAATCCAAGGAGATTTGAAGACTTTTGTAAGACTTTCCAGGGAGGTAGGGATGTATTTGTCAATTTGCCTAAACATCTTAACTCCATATGTTTTCACATTTTGCTCCTAAGCTTTTAATGCATTTTACATTAAACAGTCATTGAATAAAAAGAAAATTGTCCTGGGATAATTTCTGAAAGCAGTTTTCCTCCTCCCAGTGGTGTGTTCTGCCCATCAGGCTACAGATCTGGTGTCTTGCCTGCTGCTGACCCAGGTGGGAGAGCCCTGACTTCTTGCCCACCTGTGGGAAATGTCCTTCCAGGGACAGAGTGGTATAACCCAAAGATTAGGGCATCCTAGAGCAAGAAAGGCAGAGGGTTTAGCTCTTTTACGCTGAGAGAAAACAACATTTAGGTCCAGGACTTCTGAGAGATGTGCTGGAGATTTTGCTATTCATGAAGCTCTGCAGCACAAGCAGAGGAGCCTGCCTCAATGGCAGGAGCACCTGAAACCTCACGGTATCCTCAAAGCACACAGGTCTCACAGGTGGGATTGCCCTGCAGGCACAACCATCCCTGCATGATTGGGTTTTACCCCAGTGGATACTAATAAAACTTTATTTGGAGAAACTGTGCTTCAACATCTGTGATGGAAATAGCTTTTTGAAGAATGGGTTTACAGTTACAGTTGTGGCACTCTGCAATCACCCAGTTGCTTACCCTGGTGGTAAAGTCCTGTCTTCCAGTGAACTATGAGTTTGCAGTGTTACGGCTTTTCAGAACATTCAGGTGTTTAACATCAGTGTTACTCTGATGCTGTTATGTGTGGGCACCTGTGTCTGCTTAAGCAGCTGATTCAATGGATGTTGATGAGGTACAGAAGAGAGAAATGGCCAGATTTTTTGGTCTGAGTTTCTCACCTGCAAGTGGAAGTTGGAGGAGGAATTTTAGAAGAGGGGATAAAAAAAATAGTGTGTGGGAGTTGTTGATCCCTACTGTACTTGTGGATATGCTATGGATTGGAATGGAATGGGACAGTGATCCTCTTACAGGCTGAAAGAAAAGAAATTAAAATGGAAAAAACGTTCCCTGCCCAGTTCAGATTAATTCTAGAAAGTATATTTTTGGCAGAAAAGTTACAGATCTCATCTAGAAACCAAAATAAGAGGACACTGCAGCTAAGGCCTCTCACAAGTGTACATTCTGATATTTGTCCAATCTTTCCCTTCATCCTTAATGCCTACAATGCTGAAAACTGTTTACAAAGCAAGAGATTTGCCCGGGTGCAACAGCAAGAAGAAAGAAGCTATGTGCCCCTGTGGCAGGGAGGGCCAGAGCCTGCTGTAGAGAAGCTTTCTGTGAATGCTGTCCTCACCTGCTCTGGGATCAATAAAGACTCCTTGCCTGACTTTTATGTCCCTATAAACACCATAAAAAAGGTCAAACAACCCCACAATCAAGACAGCTTAGCAGTGGCTGGTGTGAGTATGGCACATGACACAAGGACTACTGGGCAGGAAGATCCTGCTCCTTGCTGGTCCAGACAAAGCGGTGCAACAACGGCTGCTGTTCACTACGGCTGATGTCAGGTGCTGCCATTCAGCTTCTGCCCACTTTTCTTCATCTGCTGAGCTGTTGATTGCCTTCTCCAACTGCTCCTGCCTGCACTCCAGCCAGCAAAAAAGGGTAAAACCCTCTGTAATCTAGTGAGACTGAAATACTGATGTTCTGGCTTAAAGCTGACCTTCTGAAGCCTTTTGGAGGCTGTGAAATCTGGTCTGGAAATGTCACAATAAGATACTGAACAATCCTGATTAGTTCATGAGCACTCTACAAAGTGGTTGGGAAATTCCCTTATTTAAGAAAATGTTGTAAACTTGAATTGAAAACCTCATGCAAAATGAATAGTCTGAGAAAACAGAATGCATTTTCAGGATGCTTTAAATGTTTTCTATATTATTCAATTAAATCTGTTTTGACTTTCAAAATTAATTCTGTCTATTTGCATTCTATATATGTAGCATTAGCATGAAAGTAAAAATGCAATATTTGTCCCTAAATTTTTGGGTTTGGAGTTGATGCAATACTGTAAAATGGCTTGCTTTTGAAAAAACAGTATTTTTCTTCTGATGGGAAATGTTAATAATGACAATTTAATTAGCTTTATATAGAGTGTATTACCTCATACTGTTTTGATACCTTCTCTTCTAAAATTGACATAAACCAGAACCCCCAGAATTACACAGAAAACATGAAAGCAATGCTCGGTTTGTTGATTTGAAAGTACTGTGGTGAAGTCTCATGGTACCCCTATTTTATTCATTTTCCCTTCTATGGAAATTGTTGGTATATTTTCCTGAAGGCTGGTTTTGTCATACTGTTGTATCCCAGATGATTTTGGACACCACAGAAAAATCATGGTTAGCGGGAGTGTGTGAAAAGTCTGGACCTCTGAAAGGTTCAAGCATGCAATGAATGTACTTCATTATCCCAAATGTAGGATGCCTTCCGCATTCATAAAGCAGTACTTTTTTCAGTAGATGAGTTCTGGGAAAATAGCTAATGATTCATGAAAAAAATCCTACTTGCACACAGTTGGATGATCATCTTACTGCTACTTGCTTTTTTTCTAAGCACGAGTTTGGGTGTGGGTGCACAGTGGCATGTGGATAGGGGAAGGGGGGGACTGTGTGTGCATGTGAGTTTATATATGGAATTAATATATGGATTGGGATATTCTTTTAAAGTCTGTAAAGTGTGCGTGCTGCTTTTATTCATTAGCACCTACAAAGGACTAATTGCCATCAGGCATGTAGGTGGAATTTTTGGCAGTGAGCAAGAAACGCAATAGGTTTGATGACAACCAATGATCTGCCAAAGCCTTTTCAGAAGAAGCAGCTAGTTTTGCTGTCACTCACCCACCCCTTTAAATTCAAATGCAGATGCTTCCAGGGGGTGTGTGGCACCCATCCAAGTCAGCACTTGAAATGGAAGGCTCCTAACACTGTGTGTGCAGACCAGGCTGTAGCTGTGACTGCTGCCTAATGCATGAGGTGAGAGGGACATGTGAAAGCTGAAAGGGAGACAGGAAAATACAAGATGGTCTGGCCTTTCTGCCATAGTGACAAGAGGGTAACAAGGACTCCGCTTGGTGCAGGTGGTGGCTGCCCTGCTGTGTCCAATGGGACGTCTCACTGGGGAAGCCAAGGGCAAAAGCTGGCTTTAGGCTTGTAAACCCCATGAGAGCTGTCAAGGAAAATTCAGGATTTACAAGGATGATTTTGCAGTGCCATGGTCAATTGTGCCAGGGTGGTACCCTCATGGCTGAACGATGGCAGCGGATTTCTGGCATCATCAGTATCGGGTTCATAACCGCTGCTGAAGGAGCAGAGAACGCTGACACCCCAGGAGGTCAGATAGGGCCCGTCTGACCTTTGGCCTAACTTCGGAGGTGATGCTCTTGCCCTCTTACCCACTCAGTTCTGCAGAAATTAAATCTCTGATAGGAATTCTCAGAGAAGTGCAGCATAACAAAAATTATGTGGCCAGAAACTGCCAGTATGTCAAGTACTGGTACTCCTGTGAACAACACATCAGCTGTGGCTGAAAACTTGCCTACCCTACATGGAATCTGCAGAATGGGTATCTGCCATGTGGTAAAGAACATACTATCAAATGCTGGTATAAGAAATATTACACAAACAATTAAAATTTTCATATTCCATCAAAATTAAGCAAGTTAAACAATTTGATAAAAAAAACCAAAAAAAAAAGCTAAGACTATATTTGCTCTCAGCCTATGCTTTTGCAGTAATAAACTCTAAGAGTATAGGTAATCCTTTAACTTGTTTTGCAGAGCAGGTATTAACTCCCTCTAAGAGGGCCCACACTGATGTGATTGAGGTGATTGAGGTGACTGAGATGGGTCTCTTGAGTGTAGCTCAAGTTGTTTTCATACCCCTGAGTCATGGGGGTTTCTGATTGCATTCCTCTCCTGTCACCTCAGATGACCTCCTTCTCCCCTCCCTTCCCCCACAGAAGGAGCAAGAGGTTCTAATTCTGCACGAATGTAGCATTTATCACCTCCCATGTTCCAGGGAGATTAGTAGGGTTACTACTTCATACTGTGTTTGTTTCTGTATAGGCCAGTCTTTTTTCATAACCATAAACTTTTGTTCAGTTTGGAGTTAGCTGTAAGAAGTCAGTACAGAAATACATGAACTCTGTGTAGTTGATCATGTAAAAGAAATAAAAATCACTCCCAGAAGGGGAGGTGGGCAGTGAAAAACAAAAATAATTTTATAATTTATACAGAAGTTCACATATTGGACTACCTGTGATAGTGTAAAATTCTTTCCATAAAATAATATTTTATCTGAAGCATTTCATAGGGCTGTTATGAGACTAATACATGCTTGCTAATCGCTTTGACAGCTTCAAAAAAAGTGTTATGAAAGTAATAGTTATTTCTGTTCTGCTTTTTTCTGTATTTTCCATATTACAATTGTGATCAGGAATTGGAACATCTACTTTTATCAAATGGTGGGTGGTATCTACTTCTGTTCTTATGCCTATTTCTCCAAGTCACAAACTGACATCAGAATAACAAATAAAGAGGAAACGTAATTGTGTGGTCCTACATTTCATTTCTCATAATGTCACAAAGAGAACACATTAAAATAAAAATAATGCCTCATTTGCTGCACATGTAATTAGTATGCTTAGCCAGCAAGTTCTTCAGGTTAGTGAGACAGTTACTTCAGGGCCAAATTCTGTCACACTTTATCACATCTCATGTAACTCCTTGCCAAATAATTTAGAACTGGCCTTTTTTTGTGATGAATGCTATTCACTGTATCAGAAGTTACATGGCAAATTTATTTAAGAAGGGAATCCCTGATTTGTTGGGGTCTGATGGTCAGTCTCTGGAGCCTTAAACAAGGTAGTTCATGCCTTCATAAAACACTGTTTTCCTTATTTTTCATTCTTTGAATGTCTTTGAAAGACAGCTTTACAAACACAAGTCTAATTGCTTCTGTTTTATATTTCATTGAACCTATTTATTATTTGTTACAGAGTGTTGCATTTTGTTTTTCAAGTCCAGGGTGACTACATTATCTTGTGATGCTTGTGAATGTTAAGCCACTGATGCTTGTAGGTGGAATTAAGATTGTCTTAGATATAAAGGCAAGGTTTTCAGCCTGAGCATGGTACTGCTGAGAGATGGGGATATGTAACCCTTTTTACCCTTGGGGTGAACTACAGTCCTTCAGATGACTGTAATCCATATGACAACTGATAATGCATCAAATAATACTTGTTATCCAAATACTGGCCCATGATCCCAGGATCTCGATGCAACTTTGGGGCTCTCCATGCAACTGCTCTGTTTCCCTGGTAATTTTCCTCTGAAGAACTTGGGAGATGTTGCTTTTGGTGAAGTAACCTTGACTACAGCTCCCTTTACTTTTGCTTTACTTTTTTTGGCTAGTCAATTTGCATGATCAGGCCTGGTCTTGGCTTCTTTTTCTCCCTCGAAAGAGAGGCTCACTTGAGCGGTAGGATCAGTGTAACAGAGAATTTCTTCTTGAAATTTCAGTAGCTCTTGTCCTTCTCTTCTTGGAATTGGAAATGCAGTAATTAGACCTGAGGTAATCCCTGCAGTGCTCATGAAGCATGATCTGTGGCAGGATGTGTCTAACATTAAAAAAATATACACTGTTTCTTGCTTGGAATCAACATTTCTGGATCAGGTCATAAAAATTCCCAATAAATAATATTTTACAGCCCCTTTAGGTAGCTTTTCCAGTGCTTCATAACCATGATAAATAGATATTTAGAGAAAACTTTGCTGCAAATTAAGCCCCATTTTCTCAAGTTACTTTGAGTGCATATGGAAAACCTTGGTAACCATCATCTCCGTAACTGCTTCTTTCTTATTTGCAGGCTGTCATCATGCGTTTGCTTCCCTGTATCCCCCAGAGTAAAAACAACCAATTCCTTCATCTTTTTGTCATGCTAGCCATTTTTCTGGTCTCACAAATTTGCCTTGATTGATCCTATGGCATGATACTGAAAACCTGCCTCGATTCTCTATTTTAGGCCTCACCAGAAACAAGTAGAGCAGCACAATTACTCTTGAAGCAAAAATAGTTGAAACAAAGCCAGTTCAAACAAACATTAATGTTTAACTCAAAGAAATTATGAACTATGGCTATATGGGTCTTTCTGAGGTCGAATGAAACAGGAGGATGTACTGTATTTCCAAAGACAGAGATATAAGAATGCAATTTCCTAATAGACAGTTTTACATTCCTAACAGAACTGGACTCCACAAGTTGCTGTGTTCTCTGTTTGGTGTTTGTTATAAACAGACCTTGCAATTTGCCAGACATTAAACACATCTGAGCATACCCACAAGCTAATTTGATGAAACATCTGTGTGCATATGTGTATAACAAACCATGAAAGGAATTTTTACTGTAAAAGATAAGAGCAACTCTTTAGATTGCTTTTTATTATTTTTTTTCAAAGTTATTGTAGTGTTTATGAAAGAAGAAAAGAGTAACAGAAGTGAAATGGATGATTATTTTTTAGACTGCTTAATTATAAAGTAGGATTTTCCAGTTGTGCAAAGCACAGCTTGATTAAAAGCCTGTCTGTTGATTACCTAATTTAATGTCTGCAGAGAGTCAGCATTAGTTTACATTATTATTTAAGAGGAAATGATTTACAGCATGATGTCAACTTTTCTTTGAAAGTGAGAGACACCTTTTCAAACTTCAATGCTGAAATTTCTGCTTCTAAACCTAAGTTTAAAGTTCTTAAATCTTGAGGGGTAAGGGGACTTGGTGTTTGGTGTTTGTTGTGGGTATTTTGATTTTGAATTTTTGGGTTTTGTTTGGTGGTTTGTTTTGGGGTTTTTTTTGTTTGTTTGTTTGCGGTTTTCTTGGCAAGCTAAGACATCCAGTGACTTGGGTGTGGACGTTAGTGGAGCCTCTATGTTCTTTTTATGTCATTACACAAGGCTCCTTTTAAAGTGTCTGAGAGTGGATTCTGGTCTGACAGACTTAAAACCTGAGTGCTAAGCTACAAATGAATAGGACTTGTTTTAAAAACATCGCTAACATGTAAAATGATTGTTCTGGAAAGTTCAACATCTTCACGCAAGCAAAGGATTCAACATAGCCTCTCAATCTTAACATCATCATATTTCAGGGAAGTGCGGTAGCACGCACCTTCCAGTAGGCAAACACTAACACAAGCGTCTCTCCTGAGAAGGGAGCCTCTCCTGAATTCAGACCTACAAAAATATCTTAAGTAAATACATAAAACATGCTTTAGAAAGGTCACCACCATTTTATGTTCTGTTGCTTCTATTTACATGAAACAGTGTGTTGCAAGAAGTTGATCCATTTTGTTTAAGCTTTTGAGTAGAGTGCCATTAATCAATGTGAAGCTGACCTGATGGAAATATCATCAGTATCTTTGTGACACGTGACTTTAGGTGGAACTGGGGGCACCACAAAAGGGTGTGGGCTTTGGGTTTATCATCCCACAAAAAACCATACAAACCCCAACATGTTATCCAGCTGTATCTGGATATCCAGCTGTATCTCTGTATCACCTGTTGCTCATTAAAATCACCTTCTAGTGCTTTGATAACTCATTGAATATCAAGCCCCCCTTTTGTGAGTGTTGTTTAGAAGTATAATACTGTCAGCAGCCTGCAGTCTTACTCTGTCCATCAGGAAGAGCATGAAGGGTGTTCTTTGGTACTGATTTCTTAATACTGAAATATTTTTGAGGCACAACACGGGGTTTCTATTTGTTTTTCCCCACTCAGGAGAAAAAGGTGAAGCCAAGAGATTTTTGGCACCTGATTTATTATTACAATGTGACAGGGGAAAATGGTTTTATTGTTGCTTTTATTTTGTGATCATGAAGAAGTTTCATTCGGGAATGGAAAAGAGATTCTATGCTACTCTTGAATTGATACAGTTTTAAAAATGTTGCTGCAGAGGTACCAAGCAGATCTCTTTAGCTACATAAATAACTCTGGGAATGAAAAAAAAGAGGAGAGGAGAGGAGAGGAGACGAGAGGAGAGGAGACGAGAGGAGAGGAGACGAGAGGAGACGAGAGGAGAGGAGACGAGAGGAGACGAGAGGAGACGAGACCATGGCTGACAGCCCAGTTATATTCTATACCAAAGAATGTGTATCTGCTGAATGGATTTCTTTGTTTTGCATTTGTCCTTAAAAGTTGTTATTATTCCACATCTCTGTTTCTATGAATCATTCAGTAATGTTAAACAAATTCCCAAAAGTGAGCAAATATTAGTCACCTATTTCCTGATTGATACAGGTAGCTGCGTGGGTGGACAGGTGGAGGCAGGTTAGACCGTAGCTATTGCTCTATTTTCAACATATCCTTTTTGCTAACTGAAGTTTTCTTTCTAATCCCCTGAACAGATAAACTGCATGGAGACAGGGGTAGAAGCATTATCCAGGCATTTACGACATGATTCAACATTAGCATTAATAATAATAAGAATAAGAATAATAAGAATAATAGGAAAAATATCCCAGTCATAATAGACAACTTTTTTTTGCATGGGGTAGTACACATTTCACATGGATAACTTACCTGGGTAAGGTCTACATCATTTCACTGAATTTCTCATGCTTCACATAATAGGATAAAGGCATCAAAAACTGAAAAGGCCTTTTCCTTCCCTCACTTCCAAAATGAAAAGTATAACTGTGCTTGTTTTAGCAAACAAAACCACTAGTAGTTTAGAGGTGCTGTGCCCATCCAGAAAATGGATCATCTTTGAATAAGAAGGAAGCCAGACCATATGTCATCCTTCACTCCTGATGCAACTCTCCTAAAATCCCAGCCTATTGTTAATATTTTGTCACATTAGGTGTGTCTTGCCCTCCAATTGCTGTTCTGTTCTCCAAGAAAGTTATTTTCAACAAATCCAGTCCTGTGGTGTGGACTCCCTTAGTCAAATTCTCTTCTGTACTTCAAAATGTTTGTCCTTTCCCTGCCACTTCTGTTTTGTGTGGCTTTGTGCCATATTTCTCTATTGTAATGCTGGAACATCTAATTAACATAGCTTGAATAGCTACTTGAACAAAAATTTCATGAACTTTTATCATAGAGTAGTTTGGGTTTGGAGAGACCTTAAAGATCATCTGGTTCCAACCCCCTGCCACGGGCAGACCAGGTTGCTCCCCCTGACTGGCCTCAAATTCTTCTAGGAATGGGTTATCCACAGCTTCTTTGGGCAACCTGTTCCAGTGTCTCAACACCCTCACACTAAAGAATTCGTTCCTAATGTCTGAAGGGAATCTACCCTCTTTCAGTTTAGAGCCATTCCCCCTTGTTCTAGCACTACATGCGCTTGTATAAAGTCCCTCTCCAGCTTTTTTATAAGCCCCCTTTAGGTACTGAAAGGCTGCTATAAGGGGATCCTTCTCTTCTTCAGGATGAACAACCCCAGGTTTCTTGTCTTATCTTCATGGGAGAGGTACTTTAGCCGTCTGAGCATCTTTGTGGCCTTCCTCTGGACCCATTCCAGCAGTTTCACATCCTTCTTAAGTTGTGGACCCTACCCCTGGATGCCAAACTCCAGGTGGGGTCTCACCAGAGCAGAGTAGAGGGGGATCATCACCTCCCTTTCCCTGCTAGCCACACTGCTTTTGATGAGGGCCAGGACACCATTGGCTTTCTGGACTGCCAGTGCACATTGGCAGATCACATCCTGCTTTTTGTCAACCAATATCTCCAAGTCCATTTCCTCAGGGTTGCTCCCAAAATATTCTTCAACCATCGTATATCCATGCATGGGATTAACTTGAGCCATGTGCAGAACCTTGTGCTTTGCTTTGTTGAACTTCATGAGGTCTGCATTGCCTTACCCCTCAAACCTGTCAAGGTCCCTCTGGATGGCATTATCCCTTCCCTCCAGTGGGTTGATTGCACCACACAGCCTGTGGGGTGTCCATGTCACTGAGAGAGCTGTTAAATAGCACTAGTCCCAGTGCCAAGCCCTGAACAACACTATTCAACCTATGTTTTGAGAACATTCCGTGTGAAGTCCTCACTATTTTAGGAGAGTTCAGACTGTGTCAGTTCAGCCTTCCAAAATCATCAAACCCACTGGCAAAAATTAGACTTGGGTTTATGATCTTGCTTCAAACATGAGATGTCAGGACTATAAAGATATGTTAATTAGCGTAATACACACTCCTCAAGTGAAGACAGAACAGAAACAGAGGGTCATTTGCTTTATGGGAGTGTATAGTTTGGCAAAACTAGTCTGATGTCTCCCCCCCTGACATTCTCTTGGAAAGAATTCTTGGGTGCTTTCATGTGAGATGTGCTACACTTTAACTAGCATTTACTAGCATGTCTAATAAACAGAGTGTTATCAAATACTCTTTGGAGAACATTTGTTATAGTGGTTCTGCAGAACCCTTCTAGTGTTTGCACTAGCTTCTTTCTTTAGGCCACCTGACAAAATCCTGTTAAACCTACAGTCAGAATCAGTGTAAGACTTTAGTACCTCTTTAGATGTCCTTTTTAGCTTCAGCCTTTGGTTAAGACCTCCTATTGCACATCAGATCTGAGAAACAGACCTCTCTTGCTTCACAATTCACACATAACGTGTTAACCCCACACTGACCACGGATAAAAACCATAACTGGCTGAAGTCAATACCCCCAATTTAAAGATGAATGGTAAGATGGTGAAGCTCCAGATTTCTTAGGGCTGCACTCTTGGGGAGTAAATTGTACATTTCTTAGGCTATCCCTCTTTGCTTTTATAAATTTAGTTGATGTTACATAAATTGACTCAGCAATTTATGCCAAATCACTGTGTCAAAACAATGTCGGCGTTGTCAATTCTTGACATATTCAATGACAATGCTTTCTTCACAAAGACACTCATATAACAATCCCAGAAGGAAAGGGTAACAGAGCAATCCTAAAAATCCTTTATATAGTGTTATAAACTATAAATACATATATAAAAATATATAGACTACCCTAAGTTAATCATTAAGCCATTCATAACTTAAATGATTTACAATTCATTAGGAGATGGGATGGGGAGAAAAGCATGTAAAAGATGGCTCTTGATTATTCTCCTTTTATACATAGCGCAGTTCTCGTCAGTAATGAATACATTAACCAAACAAATGAAACCCTGATTACTCTCTGAAGAATTCTGACACCATACTTCATGAATCCCTCCGTGGGGAAAGTAGCCACTCAATCACCAACCAGCCTTTTTGTGTGTGCCTTAGTTTGGTTTTGTTGTAAGTACATCTTGGCTGGTATTAAAATGTAATATAGTTTATACAATTCAAAACTTGTGCAATTTTTTAAAATATGGTACAACTTTGATTGCATTTCATGTGGTTTAACATATTTAGAGAATTACTTTAAGAAGTAATTAAATGCAGACATTTATAAATATTTCATGTCTGAAAGTTTTGTTTGGATGATGCAAGATCTGAAGTGAAATCAGCCTGACTATGCCATAGTAACAAATAAAATTTCATATTTATAATATTCCACTTTTTTTTGGTGAGGTCTTACCACTGAGTGATAGGGAGTATGTTCTCCTTGATGCCTGTAGTGACTATAGCTGCCAGCTGTAGCCCACCTCTTCCTGGAGAGTCATGAAATGAGCTGTTGCAGCATGAAAATTCAGCCTCTCTGTTGGAGAAACCTCACTGTGAGCTGTTCAGAGTCATTCTCACTGGCACGGCTGCCTCGGCACTACTGTCTGCGTGGCTCATAGAGGAGCCAGATGGGTCGGCTCTCGTTTCTGGCTGTTAGCTGTATGGAAAATTGAGGAGAAATCCATGACCTTTAAGGTGTCTCTTATGTACAGCAGAGGCCAGCAGCAGTTTTGCCTGATTTAACTGGCACAGTGAAACATGAGGAACAGTCTAGCGGACGTAGAAATAGTGACAATGGAGGTCACTCCTAGAAAGTTTTGTGATCCTCTGCCATGTGTTTGCTGGAGGATTTTTTGTTGTCCTTAGAACTGGAAGTAGGTTTTAAAACCAGTTCAATAATTGTTTCTGTTCCTTCTCCTGAGTTGCCTGAGTACCAACCTGTTGGGAAACCTATAGGAAATCCCAAAAAATTCTGATGCCCAGTGTAGACACTGCTCCAGGAGCACCCTTACTCGTAAGAAAGATGTCCTGTCTGTCTCTGCTGGTTAGATGAGGAAAAGGTGAAGATCACTGCTCTGAGAAGCCAGGGGAATGTGGGAGACAGGGTAGGGTATGTGATAATTTCTGAATTTGCCTCTTTAAAGTTCATAATTTTGTAATAAGCAAAGATATCCCCAAAGCAAACAGCAGTTCTGAATTGCAGCTCCATGAGTTTGCAGGATGTTTTGGTTTGGGTTTTTTTAAAGAAAAATAAAAGGAAGTTGTTAGATCATTGAAGGCATCTTCAGTAGTTGGTACATCACAGAATAACAGAATGGGTAAGGTTGGAAGAGAGGACAGTGGGTCGTCTGGTCCAATGGTTATTTTTCTTTGAATAATAGGGGGTAGGGAAAGAGTCTGTGAGGAATCCTCTGGGATTGATTGGAGTTTTCATTGAAAAGGCAGAGAAAACACTTTCACATCCTTTTTTTTTTTTCCATCTTCTTTTTGAATTTTTATTCTTTCCTGAATGTACTGGGAACTTGCCATGTTCTGGGTCAGGAAAAAGACCACAGCCAGTTTATTATTTTTTTTCTTTTAATGAAGCTGATTTCTTTTCCCAGTATGTTCACTTTGCAGTCCACTGGTTTGGACAGGAAAATCTGTCCTTGTTAAGAAAAATGTTGAATAAAACAGAGCTGTTAGCCCATATCCAAAAATATTCTTATGTTTTTGTTTTCGGTTCTGCTAGAAATGCTACATTAACTTTGCCTCAGGGCACTAATTAACAAACTGGCCATTAATTGCTGGTAATAAGGAACTTGTCAGCAGTCATTGTTCCCTTAAACTGCTTAAATTCAAGAGGACAAGTTTGGAAGAAAGTACCCCTCTGAAAGATCCCTGTCTTTTCTCTCAAATGAGAGAAATTCTCAGTAAGTGAATGAAAAGGACCTTGGGACCTCAAATAATGTTATTTTCTGAAGCAACAGCGATTTGTCTAGAAATGGCCAGTAATGTGATGCTAGAATAAGTTATTTCCTTGATAATGCTTCTTGACTTTGACTGGAAACAAGCTTCACTAAAAATAGTCATGACAGAAAGTGATTTCATTCCCAAGGATTGAAGTGGTAGTCATGTATATATTTCTTGCCTGTCTTCACTTCTCTTGTTCATATAAATAATGAAATGGTGACAGATACGTGTGGTGACATTACAGTCAGTAATAACAATTGCTGCCATTTACTCTAGAAGTGAAAAGTTGGCCTGAAATTGGAACAGATATCTTAGGCCCCAGGGCATTAGGAAAGGGGTTATAGTGTTTGGAGTTAGGGGTGGAAAAGCATTATGCTAAACACAATTAATCGTAATGTTCAGGGAATTCTCAGGCAGCTTCTGACTTCTTGTTTTCCAGAGGATAAAATGCTTCTATTTTCATAGTTTCTGATTTTCAAAGAAGATGTGAAAAAAGACATAAAATCAGATAAAATTCTGATTCAGAGGAATTAGCAGTGGGCTCTTATATTCTGTAAGTTATGAGAAGACATGTAAAAAAAACCCCACACCCACAAAAAAAAAAACAAACCCGAACCATAAACCCAGATATTTTTTATTTAGAACAGAAATCCAGAACTCTTGATAATAAGAGTTTATTGCTCTGCTAATGTTTGGCTTTTCTTTTCTGAGCTAAGGACACCAGTTTCTCTGTTGATGAAATGTGACACAAGTGACCATTCCTTTTTTTCCTCCATCATGTAACCCTTTTTTTTTCTTTTCCCAACTTTTTAAATAACCTTTTAAACATCTGGTGTTAAGGAATTTTACCTTTAAATTACTGTGAAAAGGGGTAGATTTAGATTATCTATGATAGTATCTTTGTCTTTATTTTCATATCTCATCTTATTGTGGGAATGTTCAGATTACATCGATATACATTGGTGTTTGGATTATAAAACTTGTCAAATAAAATTTGATGATTGCAAAATGGATCAATGGAGGGATAAAACTTGCTAACATTTGAAATTCAAATGTATTAATGAATAGAGGAGTGTTGTTTCATATCCAAATTGAAAAAAATTTTTGAAGAGTCATAGATCTTAATTCAAGAAAATAAATAACAAAATTAGATGCCACCGTTCTCTACTTCCTTCTATCTCCAATAACCTTGCAAAACTTGGGGAAAAGAATTAGAATTTCTGATAAGAAAAGAAAACATATAAATGCACATATCTTTGCCCCAAATCACTGTTAGTTTACTTATGCTTTTAGTTTACATATACTTTTATGAGGCATTTTGGTATTATGGAGAAATTTGGGGGTTGGGAGCTTGAATAGATTTTGATTAATTTCTGATTTTTTTTTTCATTTTTGCCTTTATTAAAGATGTACAGTGGAAAGCAGTGTAGAAAAACAAGGATTCCTAAACCCAGACATATGTAAAAGAAAATACAGACAACAGGAAACAAATTTAATGAATGAGACTCCAAACTGAAAAAATTATGGTGCCAAAATCAAGATCTATTAAACCTGAGAGACTTGTTTTTTAAAAAGGACTGAGTGTTCATCCCTATTAAGCCAGATTTGCTTGAGTGTGTTTGGTTGACCTTGACTGGTTGCCAGATCCTCACCAAAGTCTCTCTATCACTCTGCTCCTCAACTGATCAGGGGAGATAAACTATAACAAAAGTATGAGTCTTAGCAGGGGTCAACATAACAACACGGCAAAACAGACTCGACTGGGGAAAATTTATGAAATTTATTCAATTTATTGCTAATCAAAATCAGAGTAAGGTAATGAAAAATAAACTCAAATCTTAAAATCCCTTCCCCCCATTCCCCCCTTATTTCTGGGCTCAGCTTCACTCCTGGTTTCACTGCCTCTTTCCTACCAGTAGCACAGTGGGATGGGGAATTGGGGTCACATTCAGTTCATCACACCTCGTCTCTGTCATTCTTTCATTCTCACTCTCTTCCCCATGGGATTCCTCTCAAAGGAAACAGTCCTCCATGAACTTCTCCAGCATGAGTCCTTCCCACGGGCTACTGTTTTTCCCAAACTGCTCCAGCATGGATCCTTTCCATGGGGTCACGAGTTCTGCCAGCAAATCTGCTGCAACATGGGCTCCTCTCTTCATGAGACCACAGGTCCTGCCAACAAACCCACTTCAGTACAGGCTTCCCACAGGGTCACAGCCTTTCTCAGGCATCCACCTTCTCCAGTGTGAAGTCTCCAGGGGCTACAGGTGGATATCTGCTCCACTGTGGTCCTCCATGGGCTGCAGGGACACAGTGCTTCACCACAGTCTACACCACAGACTGCAGATGAATCTCTGCTGTAATGCCTGGACCACCTCTTTCCCCTCTTTCCTCACTGAACTTGGAGTCTGCAGAGCTGTTTCTTTCACATATCCTTATTCCTCTCTCCAGGTGCTGTAGGGCTGCAGAACTTTTCTGCTTCAAGAGAATATGTTGTCCCAGAGGCTCTACCACTGTTGCTGATGGGCTCAGCCGCAGCCAGTGGCATTGGCTCCATTGGATGTAGAGAAAGCTTCTGGCAGCATCCTGTAGGATCCTATAGGCAACAGTCAGATGATTTAGGCATCCTGAGTGGTGGACTATTGCCTTAATTTGGGCCTGTTTAATCTAAAGTAGAGACAATGGAGTAAAGATATGATGAAAGTCTTCAAATATTTAGAAGACTGATGCAAACTGCAAAGAATTCCTTTTTTAGCATGCCCATGTAGTAGAAATAATGAGAAATAAATATTTCACAGATGAGATGTTAGGAAAACTTTTCTAACAGTAAGGATACTGGTGAGTTTCTGTAGACTGCTGGAAAATTTATGTTGTTCATAGGCACTTTGGATGAGTTTTCACAGCTATGCTGGATGAACATCTGCCAATAAGGATGTAAGAATGGACTTTTGGAACTACTGTGGATTAATGGGTGTATTGTGGACTGGATCAGGGACTAGGGTAGCCCTTAGGATCCTTTGCAGGCCTATGGTGGTTCAGTGCAGTTAAATGCCTTGCAGAGCCCAGTCAGCTGGAAGGAAAATTATTTCTCTATCATCAGACAAAAAGCTTTAAGAACAAGCAAACAAAAACCAAAACACCTATTAGTGAGATGAGGAGCCCATGAGAACACATTTAAAGACAGCAAAGAGAAGTACTAAGATTTGGTTATAACTGCATCAGTTACTGTTTTGTATTATAATGGGATAGTAACTTGTGGAGAACAAAGTAAGTGTTTATGTTGCAGGAGCACCCTTGACCCCCTTTCTGGAGCTGGGATTTTCATAGAGATAATACCAAGATACTGAAAAGAGCTTACTGTGCTTCCAGAAGATTAAAACCTAGATGAATTACAAGAAATAACACGTGGATGAAGAAATTGGTCGAACTGGATAGTGGGAGGATGAGCTCATTTACAAAAGAATAGCTATCAACCAATGAATCTACTTGGCTGCATGTTACTGTCTGGCAGTGTTTGGTAGGCCTTGTGGCAGAAGCAAGCCTTAAGATGGGATGAAATCCAAATTTAATAGCTCTTTGAGTTAAACATACTCTAATCTCATTAAATGCTTGGGAAATTTCAGGGAATTTTAGAGGGACAGGTGAAGGAGCAATGGGTAAGGCTCAGTTGCTGGTTGAGTTTCTGCAGAAACCTGTTTCTACTGCAGAAAAGGAAGCGAGAGGTGGAGAGCAAATTCCTCCTTGTGCTGGCTGCAATGGCAGCACCCTCATGTTGGTCAGTGAGAGGCTTAGATGTGCCCATGGGCATCCTTGTGTCCTCCTTGGGCATCCAGTCTGTTTAGAGAGGGAGGCGGGGGTGTGCACTGGTCGAGGTTAATCCACCTCCTTGCTCATGCACAATTAAAGAACCCAATGGCTTCAGTGTGGAGATGACCCTCAGAATCCTTAGGTTTCAGAACTGATTCTCACTGATTTCAAGTTCAGCCATAATGAAGTAATTCACTGTACTTTTTTTTTTTTCATCCTGCTAAAATAAAATTTGTTTGCATATTACAGAAAGATTTTGAGGATTGGTGAATTACATGTAGGGTTTGGAAATTAAGTGCTGGTCATTGTTGTCAATAAAACTATGAGAACCTATATCTAAGTATTATATAACAAACACTAATTTGGTGAAATATTTCAGGAATATAGGTAGGGAACAGTATTTTTCTTTCTACTTTTAGAATTTGCTTTATTTGCAGTTCATTTTATTTGTGTTTTTCTTTGGGCTATTTAAAAATCCTTGGGAGTTAAATATGACAGGTTGTATGTGTGCATTGGAATACGATTTACCACATTTTTCCCATGCCATGAGTATATGAATTCCTGCTTACATAAGAAAATATTTGAACATAAAAAGCAATAATTTGAAATCAGATTGTGCAGGATGAATCATGAGACAAAATCTCCTTAGAGATCCAAAAACATATTCTGGCATTCCTGCCAGAGTGTTTTCATAAAACATTTTTTTCTTAAAAGGAATTGCTCAAAAGGTAATAAATAAAAGTCATAATAATAAAAGGCAGCCAAAAGCTGCAACTTGATTTTGCAAAATGTGTATGTTATATGAAAAAAGAAATCTCTGTTTACCTTTGCCCTCATATAGATTACTCTTCCAAGACTCTTTCTGAATCACAGTTAAAGAAAAAACTTCTATTTTGGTGTCTCATTTCTTTTGTTGATTTAATACGAATAGAATTATTGGATAGGGGAAAAAAGTAATCTATAGTCTTCATGCTGATTTTTTTTTTCTTTTTTTTAAAAGCCAAAGCTATCCAAATTCCCAGGCCCCTTATGGTCAGTGTGAACATCATGGGCAGCAAGTTATCAGCTTGTTTTCTTTCTTACGTTGTGCTCCTGTGCTAAAAGCATCAGCCTGTCTTCACCTGTCAGCCAGTTTCTGTGGGAAATGCTGCTTGAAGTTTCCGCTCCCATGTTAGTCTCACCAGGATCACAAGGGAGGTACAGGATAATGAGTCTATCACGTGCCTCCAGGAAAAGACAGCAGAAGGACCCCCATAAGTCTCTGGTGGGACTGTTGCTAAAACTGAAATGTGCTAAAAATGAATCTGGCTATTTTTCTGAGAAAAGGTAATACTTCTTTCTTTTTCTATCCCTTCAGAATGAGGTAAGGGATGCCGCATTTAAAATGTGTTTTATGTACAAGATACAAAAAATGCTGCTTTAAAAATTGTGCAACATTAAAATATAAAATAGTAAGTCTGTGGCAGTTTTGAGTTGATAGAAGCATGATAGAAATGGTAACTCCAAAATTTTATGGGATTTGCCTTTGAAGTTATCTTAAAGAGTAGTTCCCTGTAACTGGGCCTGTACTAGAGCCTTAGTTTATGTATAAGATTTGATAAATCTTCCAGTCAAAAAAATAAAATTTTTTTTAAACATTCAAATTTAGATTTTAAAATCAGTGTTATAAATTTAAAGTTATTATCCATTTGACAATGTTGGACAATTCATAATTTAAAAGAAAAAATAATCTCAAAGTTGAGTATTTATTTAAAAAAAATTGATAGTCCCAGTTAGGATACACAGGCTCATTTCTTGCTTGTGGGAAAAGCTTAATGCTTCAATTTTTCAGTTCAACTTTTTGAGATCGTAAACATTCTAGAAACACAGGAAATCTGTTTTCCACTCCTGCATGCAGAGGCACAAACCTGTGGCCGCACAACACATTATTTATTAGGAAAAAAGGCATTATGTTAGTATAGTATTGTTTTACCAATCTATGTGCAAATAGCTTCATGATATTAGGGAGTTAACTGTTAGTATGCAAGAGTTAGGAGCTAAGGAAAAGCTACTTAGCAAACATGCTGGGTTGTCAACTTAAATGGCAGTCCCTTTTGTTCACCTTTCTTTAGGGGTGTTACATATGGAGCACACTGGAAAGTTCTTAAACCGAAGTGAGCCCAAAAGTCCTTTCAATTCTTCTTGCATGGTTTGTTTGTGTAGGTATTTTGGGGGTGGGGGGTGTTGGAGGGTGGTGTTATGCAATAATTATATTGATCTTCAGCTCTATTATTTTCATTGAACTGTCAATGACCATATATCCTAGTGTATTTCCCCCCAGTAATTTTGGATCCACTGGCTTACTTCAGGTAAATTTGATAGAGGAGTTAGGTAGCAGAAAGAGCAGAGACCTTGTCAATGTCCCCATGCAGGAAAAGGCACTGGTGTGAGATTTCCCATAGTACACATCAGAAAATTCACAGGGTACAGAAGCCACCAGAATCACTAAAACTGCAGGGAAAAGAAGGAATTGGAGTTTACATCTTCCTAAGCCACTATATTGATGCCATGATGATTTTTTGCTTTTTTATATAGCTCTCTTATATACCTTTTCATATACCCTTTCATACAGCTTTGCATGTATCTTTAGTGCTTTTAGCCCACATACTTGTAATTCCCTAAGTTTGATAACTAGCTTAGACCCAAAGTTCTGTTAAGCCAAGAGACCAAACATCTTGGAAGCCTCGCAGTTGGGTCAAAAACCCCAGACACCAAGGTCCTCTCCAGAATGCATTCTGTAAACTAAGATAGGCTCCTCCAGGGGGAAGGTTCCTCAAGACGGGGGCTTCTCTTGAACCTCTCATTGGGGAATCTTTGATAGATATGCTAATTTGCAAGGTCTAGAACTGTGAATCATTGTGCACATTGTTCGGGGGGTGCACCCTGGTGCATTTTTGGGGTGGGCACCCTGGTATGCATCTTTTGGGCGTGCATTTTTGGTGTGCATTCGGGGGTGCTTTCTACCTGGATGGGATGCACCAGAGGATTCTTAAATAAATACCAAGGTAAAACCCTTTTTCCCCCTCTAACAGTGTTTGGCTTTTAATTCTAAGCCCAGGGAAAGGCAACAATATGAACTTTACACAAGAAAAAGATGTGTAGAAATTATCTCTAGCACTCATAAGCTACTTGTTTCAACCAACCCTTCCTTCTAATTTTTTTTTCTCCCCACTCCAGTCTCCTGTAAGTATAAAACCTGTTTGCAAGCAAGCTGATTCTGAAGTAAAATCTTCCAGCGACCTGGAAAGAACAGGGATGCCACATAGGGAATATAGTGGAAAAACTGATGTAACAAAGTGCCGTGCGGTGGGAAGGTGGCTGCTTGGAGAGCACAGCAGAGGGCTGACCATCATTCAGCATTGCAGACTGCCCTGGGACACTGAACTGGCTACAAGTGCCTTCATGCCAGCAGGCAGCCTAGAGCTGAATAAGTGGCCTGGGAATGGCTGTATCCGCTTTTACGTACGTTTTCTTCATTTCAGAGATTGTATTATGAAGCCAGAGGGAGTGCTTCAGGCAGAATATATAAATTAACTGGTTACTGAACTGTGTAGGAGGGACTGAAGTCCTGAAAAGGGAGGCTTACAATAAAACCTCTGTCTGTGTGCTGCAGAAAGGCGTTCAAGTTGCCCAGGTCAAACCTCACACACTATTTCCAGCAGACGAAAGTGGTGGCCTAGAACAGCTTAGGAGACTGAGCTGGTGAAAACAGAATCTTGGCTCACCACACTGTTTTTCAACAATTGTGTTAATGTAAGATTTCCAGCAGACATGGGTGGAAGATTCAGGATGTGAATCAAAAGACACTCTCAAACTATCCCAGAGTTTGGAAGTGGAGTTTGGCTGCAAGTCCATTATAAAAAAGAAATTTTGTAGAAGTCAAATCCTGTTCAAGCTATCAAGTGTCCTCCAAAATTTAGAGGTATCTGGATCAAGCCTTCTCATTATGGTCCATCTCTAATTTTCACCAAACATTCTAAAGTTCTAAATCCCCTTTTTGTCCTACTTTTCTTTCCTGACTGTATTTTAACTCTATTTCGTTTCTTATTCTTGTTTGTTTAAAAATGTCAGTCAGGATTTTACCAGGGAGTTTTATTACTTTAGAATGCATTAAGTTTTGTTTATCTGGTCTTCCTTCTCCATGCCCCTTCCCCACCTTTCCCTCCCCACTTTCCCCTCCCCTCCCCAATCTGTTCAACAAATTTATTTTGTTCTTCAGTTGCAGTTCCAAGGAATAAGCAGCAGTAGCTTTTAGTCACATTACACTATCTGCTCATAACTAGATACAGTGAAATACTGTTTGTGCTCTACACTGCCAAGAAGTTGGTGTGTTTTTTAATTTCAAAACATCTAAGTGCATTCATGTTGCAGTTGGAGTCATTTTGAACTGTTTCTCCTGTGAATTTTTTAGTTCCAATTACAATATGGAATTACATATAGCTATATATGGATGATAGAAAAAATATTATGACAAAAATATTCTAAAGCAAAACCCACGGCAAGTGGAATTTTCAACAGTATTTAGTAGCTCACCTGTGTGTGTGTACAGAATGTGTGTTTATAATGGAGTGTAGTTCATTAATTGATGATCTTATTATCTATTAAAGCAATGAGTCATCTCATCTGCATGTTAGAAAAATACTAATCTATTTAATCCAGTACATAGTTTTTAGCAGCAGTCTAAGCAGTGTGAAGACACAGGTTAATAGGAATGTCAGGTGATGCATTTTTACACTTTAACACAATGGCTCTGAACACAAAAAGCAATAAATGAACATGTATAGCCTCTTTCAGACTTATCTATAGGTAACGGAAGGGGTATCTGAACAACCCCAACTTCATGGGCATGACTGTAGCAATATAGAAGTAAAACTAGTTTGAAGTTGCTTTTATTTAGCCATACAACAGTGACAAATTCAGAATTAATATACTAATGTATATCTGTATGTGGAATGGACTGTTTCTCCTGGAAGAAGGTAAAAAACCTAGAATACTTTTTGTCAAGATATTGAGATAGATCTATTTATTTAAATTTAAATACACCTTCTTTGACTCTAGGTGCCAGAAAAAGTTGAAAGTATGTTCTTTGGCACAAATAAAGCAGTGACTGTTTAAACATAAAGAAATGAAAAATTAAAAAAAAAGTCAGAGAAGGTGAAGAATGAAGAAAAATATGTATCTTTGTGGTCTTAGTATCACTTTTTTGCTTGCAATAACATTTATCAGTACCGGGCCTTATTAACATAGAGATTTTGATTATGCTTGTACAGTGCTTAACACAGTCACCCAAATTTGCTTGGGGTCTTCCAAGTTCAGCAACATGAAGTATGTGCATAAAGCTTTCCTCTGCTTTCAGAGGATATTAATAAGTTTGCATATTCAGTTACTCAAGTGGTAGGAAGTTGCATTCTGTAAGGCTGTCAGCATGAACTTGGGTCAGTACCTTATGCATTTATATTGAAAAAAATTTACTCAATTACACAGTCCTGTGCTTCTCTTTTTCTGCATAAACTTTTCCATATTTATTGATAGATACTATTCTTGGAGTTTCCAATTAATCACAATTAATACTTTTTGCTGTTGTTCAAAGTAATTTCATGCATTCAGACTGTGCTTCAAATACTGTTAACTTCCTCAAAAGTGCATTTAATAAAAATAATTCTTATCAGCGCATTTTCAAATTGTGTCAAGGATTCTTCCCTCACCATACCAGTGAAACAAAGGAAGTGTTTACATCCTGGAAACCAATGTGCAGAGAGATTAACCTAAATGAATCCATTCATTTTTGGGAAATCTGAGATGTCTAGGACCTGATTTCTTTTCCAATACTATGAATTAGCTTGATCTATGCAACACAGAATGGCTGCAGTCACATGTGACCAGCACTTACGTAATTCAAAAATCAGCTTTCAAAGTAGGCATCCAGAAAATGAGTTAAACAGAACTTGTGGCTATCTCTGATGAGTTACATATTAAAAGCTTACATGATAATTGGAAGGCCATAATTTGAGTGTCTTTTCATGGAGATCAGAAAAGCCTTGGGCTATAGAAAGAAAGGTTACTAAACCTGTATCTCGTCAAACATGACATAAACAATTTATTTCTGCTTCCCCCTAAAAATTGCACTCTTGGAAATAGTCAAACCCATTTTATTGAAATTTGGGATAATATATAATTCAGTTCACAAAATAAAACAGTAAACAATTCAAGCAATAATTATTTGTCAGTGTCAGAAGTGAAGAAAAGTGGGATTGTGCAAAAGGCTTCAGTGAACAGTAGTTAACAGGAGAGCTGATTGCAATGCCTGCAGTAACAGACATCTCAGAACTCACCTATCTCAATAGCAATAATGAGAGTAAAAAGATCAGTAAATTATACTGCAAATACAAAAAGAGATAGAAGGGATGCTATACTTCTTTCTTTCCCCTGTGTTCAGACAGGAATGACTAGACTGACTATTGAGAAAGGTCCTGCATTTTTGTGTAGGCCTGCAAAGCTTCTCTGCCAGTGGATAATTGATCTGCTCACAGGGATTATGGCATTATGCACAGAGCCGTTTGGGCATGGCAGGTCAGCAAGTTGATTCTTTGAAGGCTACTCAAATGAAAAGTTTTCTTCAGGTCTGAGAAGATTGCTAGGAGGAAAATATCGTGGGAAAACACTACATTTATTTGCTTCCTTTTATTTTTATATCACATAGTCTTCATTCTCAAATATAGTTGCATTGAGCTTCAGGTGTTGGCAAATAGAAACAAAATGCCAAACCCCAAATAAAGTTATATTCTTTCCTCTTCATATCTCACCTGGCAAGAGTTCCCCAGGCTGACTCACTTGTACAGAGCCTGTGCTTGAGAGGAGGCACAAGGGCATGCTATGGAAAGGTGAGTAGTAAATCCAGTTGTGGGTAGGAAGATTCAAATATGTTTTATCCTCCCTTTCCTGCTTAGGAATTTGGGGAGGCAAAAGCAATGAAAAACAGTGTTAACTCAGGTTTGCCTCTTTCATCTGCAGTCAAAGCTCACCTGTGAAGTGGATCTGATGCTGCTTTAATTCTTGAGCTGAAGTAATTCAACTGACTATTATAGAAAACTGGAAGGGGGAAGGGATGCAGTCCTGTTGCCTAGACTTTTGTTCCAGTGGAGAAATTGAGCTGATTAACTTGCTGGTTTCCCTTTTCACACCCCTCGGCAGACATTCAAACAGCAAGGACACAGTTGGGTCTGCTTTGGCCATGTTCTCCATGTCTCTTTGTGTGTTTAGTTACAAACTTTACCGAAAACCTGCTGTCAACAGTAGTTTACCGTGCAACACTGAATTTCTAATGCAAAGAAAGCTTTGGAAGAAAAGCCACATTTTTCTTCTATGGACAAGGTACCCTTTGGGTAGAAAAAGCTGGATTTTAAAAGGCCAGGATTTGAGAATAGTGACACCCTTAGAAAAGACTATCTAGGAACAAACTAATGTACACCCCTGATCCAAAGGGAAAAAATATGTAACTAAAAAGTCATTTGAAGAAAATACAGTTTTGGCTTGCTGAGGAGATGGATCTAAGAGTCAGATTGTTTCATTTAAGAGTTAGCTTGAAGGTAGGATTAATTTTATTGTCTAATGTCCTGAACTAGAAAGCCTTTAACAATATTAAGAACTTCAAGCATGTAATGTCAAGGTTCTAATTAACTCTTACAAATTAAACTAAGTTGCCCAGGCAAATAAGTAAAAAAGAAAACAAATCCCACAAAAGAGAATAACCCTTCTTTCTTTTCTTTTTTCTTGGTCTTTTTTTAATCCAGTGTGAACTCATCTGTTATCATGACTTTGCATTTATTACAAATTTTGAAAGGATTTTCCTAGAAGTCTCACAAATTATGATAATGCCATGGTATTAGAATTCTTGGAGTTGCTTAAATTCCTCTGGTGCCTAATTTTTTAAAGGGGTATTTAATATGAAAGGAGGTACAAGAAGTTCATCCTGTTCCAAGCATTGAAGAAAGATAGAACAGTAGTTCTCTTTGCCACAGGTAGCTCATACAAGTCACCCTGTTGTTATACAGTGACAAACCAAAATAACACAGCTGAAAGTTGTGTTGCTGCATGTCCCACATCTGTTATGTGGGACACTGTACAGCATATAGTTACAGAAGTGGACCCTTCAGTGTTACCATCTACAGCTTGGTTCTGTGGTGCTAGACAGCAGTTTGCTAAAGCCTGTCAGAAAATGGAGAAGCTCTATTTAATTAAGTTTAAGTCCACCAGGTCATCCCCGGATATTTCTAGGCTTATACTCCTGGGAGGGTGTAGTAACTGCCTGGAGTTTCTCAACAGCAGTTAACACACTCCGCCTCTCAAGTTGTCCAGTAAGGTTTTTATCCATCCAAAAAGTGTTTGATTTTAGCTTCTATGAAGCTAAGACATTATTTCTGAGTTGAGGTATCATAACATAACCCACCCTGGCCAGGTTTGAGGTTCAGCTGCAGGTGTAGGTGTGGGACGTATTTTGCAGTGTGTCTCACTGTGAAGGTCTGAATTTATAATGGACCTGAAGATAACTTTTTCTCTCTAAATGAAGTGTGTACTTTCTTCATACAGAGCAAATGCAGCAACCTAAGATTAATGAGCAGCTTTTCACAAGAATATTATTCTGAAGTTCTAACCATTAAGTATAATCATGAAGGAATGTCTGACTAAATAAACAAATAACATCTATGATTTTATATGCCTGACTCTGCATGTTTTAGTGGGTTTTGGCAGGTGTAGGATTACCTGTGACCATGATAAATGGAGATTAAAAAAATAATTAGAAATTAATAAAAAATAAGTAGGGCATGTGGGCATTATGTCACCTTCATCAAGCTTCTGGGGACTTTGTAAAATCTCTTTTCAACTGTGTCATGCAATGCAGGAAGTTAAAATGTAGGGGAAAAACCCCATAGAATGTGAGATTTATTTGAAAGCCTTATCACAAAGTCAACCTTAAATCTAGAGGTTTTCTTCCCAACACTTGATTTACATTATTGATGTTATTTTTTATCTATAGTCACTTCTATTGCTTTTTAATACACAGTCACAATAGTTGGCAGCTACAGGTTTGATCCTGCTGTGCATGCTACTGGATATGTTTATTTACTGTGATAAGCAAACCTAACAAAGCTGTCAGGACACTGATTTATGGTAGTGATTAGCTTGATATTTTCATTTTCTTTGCACATGGGAAGGCACTGCCTGCATAACATCAGCTGCTTGCAAATTAATTCCTGCCTGCACCCTTTTGCCTAGGGCATAACTATCCCTCCCACCCCTAACCTCAATCCAAAAGATTTCTTGTAAAGTGGGTTCAATTGCAGTGTGACTCCTGCTTCTCCAGTCCCACTGCAGTCATCTGAGAATCAGGGAGTGAGGGAACACACGGTTAGAGAAGAGGAGCAAATAGATGTGTGAGCTTTTGAAAAATGTATCAACTACTTGTGCTTCCCAAAGCTTGAGGGGAGAGTGAATGCGCAGCATTCAAAATCCGTACGCTGAACCCAAACAGGGCTGTTTTGGAAAAGAGGTTGAGAAGTTGTACAAAGCTTCAGCAAAATGAAGTTATTTTCCCCTTGGAAACATTTTTTACACTTAGTATAGAAGATTATTGGGCATTTTAGCTGGCTAAGAGCCTAGGTTTATGCTCATAGGGTGTTCTTCTAATGTGTATGTTTGTAGTTTTTGATTCATGTTTTGTAAATTGAAGTTGGTTTAAACAGAGACTCCAGAATATTTAACTGGCAAAATAACCTATATTTGTAAAGTTACTTAGGGTTGTTGCCTGATCAGTTCAGAATGGATCTGATTCACCCTAAGTGCAAGGAACTGGTATAAAGAGTTCAGGTTTTCTCAGTACTCTCATAAATGAAAGACTATTGTGTTGTTGAAGGGCTGTGTGGTGTGAGGACCTAGGAAATAGTTCCTCATAATAGAGATGAGGAAAAATAATAAATTCCTTCTATTCATAACTTTTCCCTTGAACTTTTAATGATGTAGTTAAAGTGAGAACCTATATTCAGCAACTCTTCAAGAAAAAGCACACAGTCTCTTTCAGTCATTCCTTAACTGTTTCACTGTTCTATACTTTAAGTCTCTGTAAGAAATTACTTGGTTTCCATTTGTGCTCTATCATAACTCATAGTTCAAGGTTTTTAAAAATAATTCTCCTGGCCAAGTTCAGATTGCAAACTGTTACGTAATGCTCCAGTGACGTAGTAGTGGGATTTTTCCAGCATTGCTGAATGGGTCATTGTTAACATTTGGGAAGTGATTTGCAGCGGCTCTTGAATAGCTGGGTTATAATATTAGCAAGACTACTTCAGTATGCCATCTTGATATTTCATGAGTTCAGCTGATTTTTTAAGTTGAATATCTACTCTAGCCAGGTTATAAGTTTCTCCTTCATAATTTTAATTCCATGAATCACTCAAACAAGCCCCAACTTGGTATGAATGTTCTACCTGCCACTTGCTTACAAACACATCATTGGCACTGTTTCAGCAGTTAAGCTCAAGGGTTTAGCTGGAACATTTCACCATACTCAACAAAACCCACCTGACTTCCAACTTTCAAAACTTGTTAGCCAGTGATTTTGGAAGATCTTGAGTAAATAAGAAGTCACGATAGCCTCTAATGATTCCTTGATCTGCCAGTTATAGCAGTCTATATAAGTTTCTGGACTTTTCAGGTTTTTTTATGAAAATTTTACTCTTAAGTGAGGGGCTCTTCAACTTGACTTTATAAAAATGTCCTGGTTCAATTAAGCTTCATTTTATCTGTCATAACTGTATCTCAGTTTACAACTTCTATCCTAATTCAGAAGATCTTTGACTAACCATTTTCATTCTCATTTCTTTCACTTCTCTTTCGTGGGTACTTTTTCAATTAGGTGGAAATAAAGTGAAAGTAAAATTTTTCACTCTGCTTCAAATCAACTTTATTTCCTGCAAGGGACTTACCCACCTGCAGACTTTCCTTTTACATTCAGAAAAACAAATGTGAGATGAGCAAAAGACTACATGAATTGTAGCTATTAAAATCTCAGCAGTGAAAGTCAAGCCAAATTATTATGTTCTCTACTTGTTTGAACAACCATGGTTTGCCTACACTGGACTACTTTTCTTTTTTCACTAATTGCCTTCAATTACCTGAATGCCAATTTACTCAAGGCAATTAACACATCTCTAAAAGTTAGTTTGGGTAGATATATTTCAGCATAAGAATTCTTGTGTTCCAACTCAGTGAGGTCCAAGAAAAAAAAACCATGAGTGTCTTGGAAATATCTAGCCTAGCCTAAAAATAAAATATTTTTTTATAAAGGAGTTGATAGGCAGTAAGTTAAAACCTCCATGAAGAAAAATAGGTTAAAAACCAAAAAAAAACCCCAAAAAACCCAAAAAGCTCAGCCCCCTAGAGCATGTCTCATTTTAGACAAAGGGTCCATAGTTGGAGTGGGGGAGAAAGAAAGCCCAAAATTAATAAAAGTCACTGAAAGGTAGCTGTAGTTAGATATAAAACCTGGTTATATTCAGTATAGCATTGTATAGGCTTATGAAGTGGGACCATGATTGGTGCATACAAAGGTCTTTGATATCAAGTCAGTGCAATCGAGACTTGCCTGTTTGCTGGGACTAGAGTCTGTCCTGTGCAGCGCAAGCCCAAGACAATTTGTGAAGCAGGACAAGAGATAAAAATATCTGGTTTTTTTAAAAATACAATTGGCAAGGTAAGATTATTCCATACAGAAGGAACACGTTTCATATTTAAAGAAGCTGGAGAGTGACAATTTAAGGCTGAATTATGGAGCTGAACTTTCCTTTACAAAAGCAGATTACAAAAGCAAATGGCTTAGTCAGCAAACCACAGTTACTTGTTCCACAAAGGAGAGCTGAGTATAATAAGCAAGTTAACCACAGCCTTGGACACCTGATCATAGGAGTCCAACAACTGTAAAAATCACTATTCCAAAACAGAATCATCGAGTTGTGGTCACTGGAGCACTCTTCAAACCCTGGCTGATTGATCCCTGAAAATGCCAGCTGAAAAAAAGTCCTCTTATATTTTCAAACAGAGAAACTGAAGATACACTGTAGAAGACAGGCCTATGGGCAGTTTTTTGTGTCCTTTAGAGGAAGTATGTCTGCAATTTCTTTGCTCTGGATACCAGTTAACACAAGCTACTGGTTCCATCCATGCTGTCTGCATGTTAAAGGCTTTTTGGACTTGTGTTTCTTTTATGGTACCTAAATTTATGTGATTTTTTTTTTCCTTGGGCTATGGGTGTTTTGCTTTATATCATTAAACTAAGCAATCAGTAGGCAGGTTTGTCAGAAGGATGTCACATCATTAAGCTCAATATGAGAAAGTTTAGACTTCAAGAATATCTGTTGCTCTCTGGGTCAGTTATGATGCTTAGTTCTGGGTATATCAATGTAACTCTTGTGCCAGGTCCTTTGTACCTATCTTGTAAGGTTGGAGGTAGATTTTCTTCTTGTTTAAGATTTCAGGGAAATTCATGCTCTAAGTCTGCAGCATAAAAAAGCCAGAGCTTTATTAAAGTTGCTTCCTTCCCTCGCCCCTCCATCTTTCCCCCCTTTATGGAAAGAAAGCATCCTTCTGCTGCTTGATTGACATTGCAGTTCTGGAGGGCAGCCCACACTTCTTGAACATGATCCTCACAGTGTGGGGATGCACGCTAGATTTCTTCCCAGTTATGCAACATACTGATTGTGTGCCAAAGCTGAATAATTGTCATTCACAGGGCCACAGAGGAAAACTGTGAAGTGTGAGGACTAATCTGGGGGCCACAGGGAGGCTAATTCAAGGCAGACACTAGGTCTCTGTGGAACACCCAGAAGGTGCCCAGGCAGACTAACAGAGACACCAACTGAGTTCAGCCCTTCTTGTTTCTTTCCACAGGCTTTCCCTTTTCTACCACTCTCCTCTCCTTGAAATGAGTGAAAATGACTTTACAGGTTAGGTGCCAAAGGTCATTTGGTTTGCATTGGGTTGTACTTTCTATAGCCTGTTCAGGCTACTGTAAGGTGCTGCTCGTGGTTTGTTTTCTTTCTTGAATCATTAACTGACTAATGACTTTATAGGTATTAACACTTAAGAACTATAAACACATCACTAAAATGAACAACATGTTTAGCATCATATAAGAATCAAAGTGCAACTTACAAAAGGATGGAATGATTTTCCCCCTCTCATCAACCCTCCAGTGATAGACCCTGATTGAAAGCTCACTGAAACCAAAAGAGGCTGTCCTCTCAGAAGGTGAGGGTAGTCTCTCTGGACTGCCAGGGTGGTACAGGGGCAGATTGCTCTTGATCTGAAGGATGGATAACAGTTGTCATTCAGAAATCACTTAGATGCATTCTACTCAGAAAAAAATTACACCTGTCAGGCTAAAGTCCTACAACAGAACTGGACCTTTTGCTGTAGACAAAGGAAGAAAGAGTCTAGAAAGCAACTGCAAACATCCAACCACATCATCGGAGAACTCTTTACTGGCACACACATGTTGGCTCCCAGTACTGCACATCCTGCCTCTCTTTCCAAACCCTCATCACCAGGGGGTATATGCACTTGAGAAATTCAGCAGCTCTCAAGAAGACTTCATTATTTATACTGCTGTTTGCAAAAGTGCTAGAATAATAATAATAAGGATTAAAAAATCCATAAAATTAGATAAGGAAGATATTTTTTACTTTCCATATGCATAATGTAGTAAGATGAAAGAATAGTTACAAGAAACCAAAACAGCTGAGTACAAACTAACCTTTTGAAAACAGGCTCAAAATAAATTCTCAGACGAACATTTGTAGCTGGAGAAAACATCATATTTCATTATTACTGGGATTTTGTGGGGTCTTTTCTCCTGCAGAAGGAGGAGAAGGAAGGCTAGAGCTATTTAAATACCCAAATGAAAGCAGTAAATTGAATGTGTCTGTATCAGTATCAACTTTCTTATGGCCCAGATAATGTCACTGATACCACCATTAATCCCCTCATCTGGTGATCTTTTGTTGGAATGTGTCAAATGTCTGCATTATTTTATTGTTAAATGTCATGGGATTAGAGCAAATTATGTAGGTCACCAGGTTTCTTAAAGATGCATTTTTGCCCATCTTCTTTGGTCACAAAATGAATTGAGTTACATGTTCTCTAGGACAAAAACCTAGGATCCTTCTTTCAAACACAAAAAAGGGAATTACATTTTACTTACAGCATTCATGATGAGGAAGGCCACAGGATGTTTCTCTATGAAACCAAGGCTAAAATTAGTTACCTCTTCTCCTGTATTCATTTGGATTAACTACATATATCTGTGACAGTATATGAAGACTGAGGTTTTTTGACCTGCATATGAAAGACAAACGTGAATTTACCTGAGGGAAACTCGTAACTGTTTCCTCTGCAACCCCCTGCCTACTAGGTCATTGGCAAGCTGTGACATCCCAGCTGCTCTTTGATACCACAGTTTGCTCTAGCTGGTCTAGGACCATGCTACAACTTCTGGCTGTGTTTGTGTCCTCACTCACATCCTGACCCTGAAAAGAGATTAATATTGTCAGCTCCTTCAGCTTTCTTGGTTTTGAGACTGTCTCAGCAAATTTATGCTGTCAGCTTGGTCACTTGCTTGTTGTGAGGCATGCTCTTTAAAGAACAGGACAACATAATGCAATTGTAGAAGGAAAAAAATCTTATGGGATTTTTGACAATTGGTTATTGTTCTTCTAGAAATCAGAGAAGTACTTTAATTATTTTCATCCCATATCCTACATGTCATGTCTCAACACTGAGGAATAAGAAAGCTTTTATTTTTTACTGATCTCTCTCAAGAAAATATCTCTTTTCATCTTTTAGTTTTCCTAATGAGATGGTATCAAAAATAAGTTATTTTTGGTCTGTGAAACCTTGGAGATGATAGAAATACAATTTCTGTTTCAGGAACAGAATTCAGTACCTACATATTGATATGCCCTTCTTGCCTGTCCAGAGACAGATGTTCTGGGTTTTCTTCTGCTTTTCTGGAATTTGCCTCATTGCTAAGAAAGATGAGGTTCACTTAAGATGTCCTGCAGGACCAGGGAAGTTTACATTCTTTTCCCTCAAAGTTACCAGAGGGAAATCATAAAAGTGTAAACATTCAAATTTTTGTGAAACTGTACATTTATTTCCCATAGAAAGGGAAATATCCGAGCAATTGTCCCCTATTCCTTTCTGCCTTAATTTCTATTAAATTTTGGCCTAAGTCAAAGAACTTACTTTTGTTCCCTTGATGTTATCCAGCCATGGACGTCCTCATCAACCACCATCAGAACTGATGACGTCCATTTCATGGCAATTTGTTCCTACTGAAGATATATTGCTGGTTTTGTTTTGCTAAGGAGGCAGTGCCTCTTCTTGTGTTTTCACATACTGGCTGGTGCAAACTACAGTAACCAAAGGAAGAATCCTGCTGTCCATGTCCAATACATGGATAAGACCCTGCCTTTCACTCTCAGAGTTTTGTAGGGAATAAAGATAAGTTGTCACCAGTTGAAATGAGTAGATGCACAGTTGTCTTCTGTACCTTGACAGCATGAGGGATTCACTGTGCCTTAGCAGTAATCAGGTCCAAAAAAAGAAAGTTATACTTGCTGGATTTGTTTTTGACCCTGTCCAATTGTATTTTTGCTCCTGGAACTCCAGTGGTATTGTTCTACACATTGTCTTTTGTCCATCTGACAACTTTGTGGAGTTGGAAGATAGCATTACTCACATTGGAAAGAACCATAATTTAATTCCTGCATTTCTACAGAAAAAGAAAAATAGCCCATTCTGACTGTGAGGTGCAGGGGGTTGGAGAAGCACATTCAGTAAGTTCCCAAACTCAGCTGGAGGCAACCCTAGTAATCCAAGCTTTCTGGGATGCATGAACACTCTCCTCTGCAGTAACCCTTCATTTTACATTCCTATCTTTTTGGCCCATCTGTCTTTCTCTACAAAACTCCTGGATTCCTTGTTTATTTTCTGTGCTACTCAGTTTTTAAACTCGCACTTTTTTCTTCATGTTCTTTCCTCCTTACTTGTTCTCAGAGTCCCACCTGTGAAAGGGAAACTGTGCACAGTCCACTCTGTCCTCCCTGCTGAACTGCCTGGTGTCTTCTGGTGAGTGAAAGATGAGCTTTTGTTTCCTAAGCTTTATGCTGATGGATTAATGCCACTGCACAGAAATGAAATGCCATTTTTGCTGTCTCTGTTCTTTCACCCAAATTTAAAGAGCATGTATTTCTTTCTTCACTGTCTAATGGAAAATAATTTCCTGTTAAAGACATGAGGAATTCTTGTTCACACTCCTTGCTTGCTTCATTCAGGAAGTAGAGAAGCTCTCTCACTTTGTTCCTCTTTTCAGAACCCCAAGGTTTATTGGAAGATTTCACTTCTGGTTCAAGTCTCCACTTTATAACATAGACTGTGATGAACATCTCTGTGTATTGTAAAGTTTTTGCTTGCTTTATCTTAGGGAAGTTATCTGGCTAAGGATTTCTGATTGCTGATTTCTTTAGAAGAATAATGGAAAGAAATTGTTGGTTTCTCTTGAACTATAATGAAAACTCTTTCTCATAGAAAGAGTAGTTCTTATTTCATGGTTCCTTTATGCACAGCTGAATGATTCCAAACTTCTATCTGGAGACCTAAAGCAATTACAAATACAGTGCCATGCCCTCTTACTGATTTTTCTCATGCATGTTACAGTTTCTTCTCTTGAACCCATACCATATAAAAGACTGGAAATGAAGACTCTTTCTCATAGAGCTCAAGGATTCATTCTTCCTCTTCTTATCACTGTTTCAATTAGCATTGGCACCTGTTGTAAAAGGTTAAGGGTGTGGGTTTTTTATGTTTTATTTGCCTGTTTTTTAAACATTTTACTGTGCATACTGTTTGCTTTTCCAGGAACACTGTGATGTTCCAGTTTTGACATTCAAGGATGACCTTGTGCTGTATTTCAGATGCTTTACATACAAGTAGAAAAAAAGTAGATCATTTAGGTTCATCTCTGTAACAGAGCAGCCAGTGCAAATGTGGGGTGTGGTGTGGTGTTTTGGTTTAGTGTTTGGGATGAGATTTTTTGGTGTAGAATTTGTATAAATGAGAAAGTAAAATTGTGGTAAGGTAGAAAACGCCGCTGTGGTAGTGTATCAGTATCTAGCTTGGCAGAAAAAAGTATTATCTCAGTATTGCTGTGACACTGGGCCAAAGCTATTGCAGGATAAAGTTTGAATTATTCTTGGGAGTGTAAAAACAGCTGGCAAAATATCCAAAGTTAATATCTCGCATTATATAAATAACTGCTCTGACAGACCAAGGCTTTCAGTAATGTTAAACATAAGCCCTTGGGAAATGAGACACTGAATTTCAAAGCAGGTGAAAAATTTAAAAATGCCTTTTGTTACATTCAGCGCTGTATTTATATGAACTACTCAAATGGCCATGACTGACACAAATGCCTCCTACTTTCCAAAAAACACTTGAACTTGTTTATTCCTCTCTTGCTGAACAAGAAAATAAAGATTATGTTGGGAAAGGCAGAGAAAATCAACTCCCTTTGTTTAATTTTTCCCAAATCTATTGAAATAAATAGTACTTGCTGACCCAAGCATTTCTTCCAGATCTGTACATGTGAATCCTGTCAGAGATGATAGTTACGGTAAAGTGAAGGAATAGAGTTCTTAATATGTCTTTGATTGCTATATTTTCTGACAAGTCAACTTTACATCTATTATGGTATTCCTTTCTTGACAAGTAGTGTTTATAGATAGCTTTGATTGGTAACTCCCACTTCCACAGCCTTCTCGAGCTAAGTTGGTTCTAAGCTACTTAGGCCAAGTTGCAGTTTTCATGTGGTTTAGGGCATGTGAGTTAGGGCAGCAGAATATCCAGCACCACTTTAGATTCAGACAAGGTGGTATGCAGATTAATCTATTGTTTCAGAGACACTTGACATTATTTCCTGCCAAAATACATAATTCACGTAAGCCCTGTCACACACAGCCTTTAACACTTTTTCTTTGATTTCAATAAAAAACTAACATTTCTAATCCAAACAGCTACCTAGCTGTGAAAAGAAAAACCTTCTGGAGGTGACCCTCTGGGGCATAAGGATTCCCAGAAGCTGCTTTACCCACAGCAGACTTCCTCTCGATGTATATGTTCAGAGTCACAGAATTATGAGAGTCAGCAGTCACACTCCCCAGAACTGTCCAGCCAAGTTTTGGATATTTCTACAGATGGAGACTCAATCACTTCCCTGGGCAGCTCGGTCACCCCTCTTACAATGAAAAAGTGGTTCCTGATGTTCAGACAGTCTCCCATGTTTCAGTTTGTGCATTTTGTCCCTTCTCCCGTCACAGAACACCACTGAAAAAAAGCCTCACTGTCTTCCTCTGAGGTACTCTGCTTGCTACTGACCTCCAGCCACACTTCATACCACCAATCATCAGCTTTTGGTTCAGCAAGTTCTAAACCCAATTTACTGTCTGCTCATCCAGACTATTCTTCATCAGTTTCCATATGAAGATCTTATGGGATATGATGTCAAAAGGCTCTCCTGACAGTTTGACAATGTCTACTGCTCTCCCCTACCAACTACCAACTTATTCAGTTTATTGGAGAAGGTTGTCACGTTGGTCAAGTATGATTTCCCCTTTGTAAATTCATGCTGACTACTCCCAATTGCCTTCTTGTTCTCCATGTACCTGAAAAGCATTTCCAGCATTAATTGTTCCATGACCTTACCAGGGATTGAGCTAAGGCTGAACAGCCTGTAGTTCTCTGGGTCTCCCTTCTTGTCCTTTTTAAGAATAGGACTGGCATTTTCTTTCCACCAGTCATCAGGCACTTTTCCCAGTTGCCATATTGTTCAAAGGTAATCAGGAGTGTCCTTAAATCTCATGACAAAAGATGTCATTACATCCGCCAGCTCCCTCAGCGCTTGTGGGTTAATCATATTGGGGCCCATGGATTTACATATGTCCAATTTGCTTAAGTGTTCTCCAACCTGATCTTCATCCACCAATAGTACATCTTCCTTGGTCCAGACTTTCCCCCTGGTCTCTGGGGCCTGGGATCCCTGACTGCAAAGCCTTTGATGAAGACTGAGGCAAAGGTGGCATTCAGTACCTCAATTTTTTCTAAGTCCTGTGTCTCTTTCCCATTCAGCACCAGGTCCACATTCTCCCTAGCCTTTTGCTGCTTGTGGACTTAAGAGAAGCAAGGGGTTTGTTTTAACATCCCCTGTCCACTTCAGGTGGGCTTTGGCTTTCCTAACACTGTCTCTGCATGATTGGATACTGTCTCTATGTTCTCTCAGGTTGCTTGTCTCTATTTCCACCTTTTGTATACTTCCTTTTTATATCTAATCTTTGCCAAGAACATTTTATTCATCCATGAGGGTGTTCTGGCATTTCTGCCAGGTTTGCTGCTTGTTCAGATAGTCCACTCTTGAGCTTGAAAGGGGTGATCCTTCAATACCAGTGTTTGCTTGGACCTGTCTCCCCTCCAGGGCCTTATGTGAGGAGGTCAAAGACTACTCTCTTGTTGATGCACTACATGATCCCTAAGACACGGTATACGCAAGTGGGTCTCAGGGTTGTCTCTCATTTTGGTTCTCCCAGGCTGATCCAGCCTGGCCTGAAGCCAGAATCTAGGACTTCTACCTTTCTGCCTTTAAAAGAAGGGCCTGATACACCATGAGGTTGTCAGCCTTGCTGTCTCTTCTGATGCTGCTCAGGTCACACAAGGACATGGAGTCACACAAGGACATGGGGTCACACAAGGACACTGGTTTGAATAGATCCATGACTCCATGCACTAACTAGCTCTGTGGGCTGACCTGTATGTACTGGATGAAGGAAAGAAGAAGACAGGGGAAAGAAGAAATGAGCAGTAGAATGATGGTATAAGCAATCCCTCACATGGGTAGTGGCATTCCCAAAGTCAAATAAAAAACAACTGTTATCTTACACTTGGAGTATTTGGTGCCTTTTCTTGTCTTTTCTTTTTTCTTCCCCCCTTCTTTTGATTGGCTTGACTGCTCACATTCATTTTTAAGTACCACCTCTTTCTTTTTGGAACCACCCTGCTATAACTTTTAAATTTGTCAAAAGTCTGTCTGGACTTTGCTCACAAATCAGAATCATAATGTTTTTCTTTTCATTTTTTCTGACTACTTTCTGAACCAGAACTAATGAAAGTCATCTTATGTGGTCTGTTTTCCTGGCACTTTAACAGTAGGACAGAAATAGCTGAAAACTGAGAAGAATATTTTCATAAGTACTTGCTCATATATAAAGATACATAGTTCATGTTAGAAAATACACTAAACAAAGGTATTAGGACTCCTGCTATCCTGATTCATTCAATTTCTAGTAATGGCTCTCAATGACAGGATTCAGATTTTAGATCTAAAAGCAAAGATTAGCTCAAAGATTCTAAAGAGCATAATTTTAGAAACTTCAGGGAAAACTCTGAATTCTTTCTTAGACTTAAAGGATTTAGTTGATTTGAATAATATTCCTATTGTCATTGTCATCTAAACAGTTGTGGGCTTACCTGAATCTAGTATCTGTTCCTTCAACGTTCATAGCAGAGATGGAATATAATGTCTCTTTTTATTGGAAATGTCTGCAGTATTAACAAGAGCATAGATTTATGATTTTTAAAATCAATTCAGGGATAAATTTGGACTTTTTGCCTTTAGTGATTTAACACACATATTCTGTCTGATTTGGAAAGAAAATTCTCATTAAATTAAATTAAATTACCCAGATAATTAATTTTTAGGGAAAAGAATAGGATTTTTTTAGTGTGAGAGATTCCATTGCTTTGAAATTGTTGGTGAAAATTTTGTTTCAACTTGACACTGTACATTAGTTGGGTTCTAAGTGCTTACTATCGTACATTCAAGACAAATTTTAACTGATTTCAATGGATAGGTACTCAAAAAACAACTTCCTGCTCCACAGAGTAGGGACTGTTACAAAACACTCTGTTGTTAATGGTTAATAAATGAGAGGCTGGAACTGCTGAATTCAGACTTTCTCCAAGACATCTTGCCCTGCTTTGGTCAAATCTAGGCTTCCCTTGAATGAAGACTGTGTCAAGCAAGTAGAACGCAAGTTTTCTTCTTTGGCCTACTGTCTTTTAACAACCTACAAGAGCGGACACTGTCTAACTCAATTATGTGTGACCTGGGACTGATTTAATTCAATTCCACAATGGCAGAGAACCAAGTGTTGGACACCAGCAAACCATTATTCCCACTGAAATAATACCCTTGTGTGGTATTATTATTTGAGGAGGAACAGCATCTGATTTTGTGCTTATGTCACAGAGTCTGGTGTGAATTTGGTCTGGATTCATTCAATCAATCATGTTGGCAAACTACAGAAGTTGTTGCCATTTGAGTCTTATGAAATGAAATGTAAAGGGGTAGTTAGTTTTGAATACAGGACTCAAAATCTTTGTTCTCTTTTAAGGATCCACATGGGTTGTTCCAGGGTAAAGATAATCTATTTCTGAGAGTGGCATAGATAAATAATGCATTGATAGTGGAAAAACGGTAGCAGTAAAAAATTAATGGATTTTATGCACTGTATGATCTAACTGCAGGAGAAATTTTGTACCAATAAAAACATAATTACATTAGGAAGAAATAACACTGAACATGCTAACTGCAATAAACTTGCCAATGATTATTACAGCATGTCTCTTTTTAAATGGGAAGTGGCATGGGAGAAGTGAAACAAAGCAGTGGGAACACATCTAAGCCATTAATTTTTTAATTAGTGGCTGGTCAAATTGTATAATGGGTAGTTAAATTCATGACAAATTGTGGGTGATCAACATCAGGTGTGTTTGTATTACTAAATTCAAAATTATAGATACACTAATGCAAATTTTTAACATCTACTTCACAAATGAAAAGGAGAGGAAGGTTGTCTGTCTTTTTAAAAGTTTCATGCATTTTGGTGAAAAACTTTGAACAACTTCTTGATGCTGTTTGCTTGAGGTTGAAAACTGATGCAGAGTTAAGTAGTAGAGGCTGTTAAGTCTTGGAGGTTCCCTCAGCTAAGGAGAAAGGGGTAGGTATATGTGATACAGGGCAGGCCTCCTGGGGGGAATGTTGCGCTCGAGACTTCCAGTTCTACAATACAACAATCTGAGCACAATCCTAGATCTGCTCACTCAGAAAAGCATTTTAAGCATGTTCTGTCATTGACTTTGTATGCGGAATTGGATGTTTTATCAAGTACAAGCAGACTGAAACAGAGATAAGGATTTTATCCTGCATTCATTGAAATAATCACTAGTTCTCCTGAATTCATTAGCGCAGAAGCTAGTTCTAAAATATGTATTAAGGGAATGAATGCATTTTTAATCTTTATTTAAGAAAAGGAAAAAACCCAAACCAGATAAAAGAGGTTTTCTAGGGTTTATTTCATGCTACTTCTGCAAAGTGCTTCTCCAAGATGCCACCCTTTTTATATGTGAGCTTAAACCAGTGGTTAACCCTCAACATTTGAACACTGAAAAGTGAGTATTAAGGGCTGATAAATGTGAGTTTCATCATCAGTTGCTTTACACTTTCACCTTGCATAACATTTTGAGAAGTTCTGAATTATCCAATGACTTATGCTTTGGCTGAACAAGACCACCCACTACTGTGATATGATAGCTTAAAAGAGATTTAGTGGAAGTTGTTGCACACCAGTGAAAACTAAATGAAATATTAATAATGCCGCCTAAAGAAAAAATGCATTTAATTTGTGAAATATTTTCATCACTACAATGAAATGATATTAGTAAAAAAAATAAACTTTAGAAATATTTGATTCTTAAATAATCAATCCCACTACATTGGGCAGTGTGAGAGTTAGTGATTATGTGGTTTGACCCTCATATGGTACATCAATCATGGCAATGCTCTTTCCCTTTGCGTCCAAGTAAAACCACTACTTCCCACGCAACATGTCATTACCATCACAATAGGATCTGCTTGGTAATAGCATTTGGAAGGGATCCTTTACTTTAAAGCACTGTTTGAAATCAAAGCTCCCTTCCTGTTGCAACTTAGCTTTAAAACAGACTTCTAGTGATCCTGGAAAATACAATGCTCTTTTTCTTTACCCTCCTCAGTTCGGATTCCATTCATTGCCTTTTGGCTTTTTTTTTTAAATGGAAAACCAGAAAAGAGGTTTTCCAGATCTTGAAATGGTATTAAATTCTAAATTTTAGAGGGGGAAAAAGGAAAAATTTTCCAGTTGACATTTGCCTGTGTAATTTTGAAACCTCCATAGTATGTCCTTTAATTGAAACCATCCAACAAACTGCAAAAATCTCCAGCCTTTTTTCAGTTGACTAACTCTAAAAAGAATTAAGCTGCAAAATTCTACTTTAATACAGTTGCATTATAAAGAAGTAAGCTGCAAAAAGGAAAAATCCAGAAAACACACTAACTCCACCTGTTGCGGTAAACAGTAGCAAATGGTATTCACTTACAGCCTTCACTGTTTGCCAACAAATTGTGCAAGAATTCCCTCTCGTTTCCTTAATTTTAAATACTGAGTCATTAGTTGCTAAGATTTGTACCCTCTCACATATTCAAGGGCTAATGTTGCAAAAGAAGATAGTTTGCTGTTATGTTTTGATCTTTCAGTACACATGGCTGCTGTTTTTTGGCTATTATCTAACCAAGAGTATTAGAAGTGAACCCAGCACTACGCTATGTGGGAGGTCCACAAACATAATGGAAATAGTTATCTTTCTTAATTAAAAAGGATAAATATTTCCCTCCTTTCTCATGTTACAGCTGTTCTCCTAAATAGGATAAAATCCCCACTGGGCTTTTGGGACAACCTAGCTGGAGGGAATCATTTGTCTCTTTGGAGGGAGAGGGCCTGCCTGAGGACATTCACGTTATGCCATGTTTTAAAGCTGTGTCAGTCTGATTCCCAGCTGGAGTTGGATGCTACAGGTCAGTGACCTCTTCTGAGAATATCCAACCACTGTGCATTCACATAAAGCTTCCCCACAAACTTATCTGCTGGTCAGGGAAGAGAGAAATGGCTTAGGATAGTAGAAGATGCTGTAGTTTTCACAGCTATGTATTAGAAGGGCAGTCAGTTTATAGATAGAATTTAAATTTGTCTGGTCACCTGCCACTGGCCTGTCTTCTCCACTTGGTGATTACTGAATTTTCATGGCTTCGTGTGTTCTATTTTTGTTTTGGTCATTTGTTTGGTTGGGATTTTTGTTGTTGGTGGGGTTTTTTTGTTTGAGTCCTTTACATTGTTACCCAGGTTAGTGGGTGCTGCAGTAGGCTAATACAGCTGGTGAAAGAACATACTTCTATACCTAGACCAATAACAAAGTTGTGCACCAGGACAAGAGTCTGTACTTGGGGGTATTTTTTGTTTATTTTTTTGGTTTTTTCCTTGTTAGGATTTTTATGGACAGCAGAACATGTGTCTGCATGTGACATGTCTAAGGACCAAAGAGAAGGCAACAGCTTTCTATCACCAAACAGTTGTGAATGGAACAATTGCATTACTGCATTCTCATATTTGTAATCATTGTAAAAACAATGACTTTCTATAGTTTCTAATAAAGAGAAATGCCATATATTTCATGATTATTATCCAAAATTACTTGGACTCTTAGACGTAATTGTTTCCTGTAACAAAGGAATGAAAGAGAAGCTTACTTAGGAATTTGTTGTTAGTTATGAGTGTCTTTTCTATGACAGAAAATCTTTCTATGACTACTTAACATGAGCCTAAGGATAGGGGAGCACTGCCTGGCTAATGGGTGATGATGGAGAGTGCACCTACCAGACTCTTAGGAAACATAGTATAAACACATATTGGTGGAGGACTTGACCCTCAGGGGAGCTGGTCTAAGGGATAGACCCCTAGAGAGTTCAGGAGCAAAGCACTCTCTCTGTAAAGCTGTGAGAGGGCATAGCACCCAGGAAAAGAGGATGTGCTGTTAGGGACATCAGATTAATCTGCCCATTCACTGCAGTCTTGGATAGGAAATAGTGAGTGCTGCAGATGGAGAGGGAGTTATTTCATAAGTTTTAGCAGAGAGGCTATTGCTGGCATATTCTGGGAAAAAGGCAGTATTGCCTATGGGATTGTTTAGGTTTTCCTAATCCATTTCAAAAATGTTTTGTTCCTCTTCCAGTGCACTTCTCCTTATTTAAACCTATTTATTTGACTTGCTGCTTATAAATGGGGAAGTATGGCTCATTGAGTACCTTAGCAATATAATTTGATTGCCAGACTGCTGGATAATGGCTTGAGTGTTTTATTTTGCACCTTTCAAAACTCTGTTGCTATTGCCTCAGCCCTGCTGCTTGCTAATCAGTGTCTGGCTGAAAGGTTAGGTTTGTGAAAAGACAGGTCAACAGTGGAGGGTGAATTGGGTAGTTTGCACCTCTTGTGGTTTTTCATGAAATTTGCCTTGTGTGGATGAATTGGCAGGGAAAAATTAACTGACCTGAAAAAGGAGTGAGCAGGGAGATGATAGGCTGCTGACAGTTAATTGGGGTATGCAGGGCAAGGCTGACAGAAGAATTTCAGAAGGATCCAACAAGACTGAATGACTGGTCAATAAAACAGCAGATTAAATTCAGTGTGGACAGAAATAAAGTGATTCACAGAGCAGAGAAAAAATAATCCTATCTCTACCTCAACTTAAGGATAGTGTCAGAGGAAGGACACTGGCCTAGTCAGATCTTTGCTCTAACCTAGTAAGTCTTCTCTATTTTTCCTTTCCTGGCAAGAGTAGGTCTACAAAGACAGTCCCTTTTTATTCTGTAAATTATGGGAATTCACAGCAATTTAAAAAAGTAAAAAAAGAAGGAAAAATAAAGTTTCTGGTCCTGGGTCCATACAGAGTATTTCAGGCTTCAGTTAAAATTCACAGAAAAACTTGTGCAAATTAATTTCTTCTTGAAGAACCTTTATTTTTCTCTTCTTTGTGCATATCTTTGTGGAAGACGGAGAGTGGAGCAGAGAGTGGCTTTTTCTATGTCATGCATCTCAGCATCTGACTCTAGGAATTGATATCATTCTTTCTTCTCAATTCAAAGGAGAGGAGAAAGAAGGGAGTGTTTAAACCACAGTGACATCCGCTGGTATACAGGCTACCTAATTGTCTCCAGGTCTTTGAAAGCAAGAGTACTTGTGTACAACTGAAGTAGGGATAGAGTGACATCTATGAGAACAGGCAAAGCAAAAACTACGTCAGTCCAAAAATCATGTAGTGCTCTTGGTTTAGGAGGTTTATAAGCTGAGAGTCAGAATACATTAGCTAACCCATAGAGTACCATTTACACTGGCTTGTCTGGCCTGCTCAAAGAGGAGTTTGTACAGTCTGTGATTCTCTGTGCTTATATTTTAGGACTCTGAGTTTAGTCTGGGTTAGAAAACTTGGGATGGACTCTGTACTCTTAAAAAGAGCACTCCAAACATTTCAAATGTTCAATCTTGAGTGTCATTTCCTTTCTCTAGAGAATGTGGTTTTCCTAGATACAAAGTTTAGCACGAGCCTCAATGTGGCAGACCACTAACGTTAGGATCATAACTTTTATCTTTAAAAGAACATTTTATAGAATTCTTAGCAGCAGTCAATGCTACAGGATAGAATGCTTTATGATTTATTGCAGTCATGAAGTGCACGCTTACATGCAAGAGACCATGTACACCTTCAGTCAGTTTGCAGATGACGCCAAGCTGGGTGTCTGGACAGGCTGTATTGATGGGCTGAGGGCAATTGGATGAGATTCAACAAGACTGTTGCCGTGCGTCACCCTGACCACCCTCGGGCCGGACGCAGGCTCCCTGTGAGCCCGAGAGACCAGGCTGTGGGGTGGCTGTCTCACCTCCGGGAGGCGGAGCAGCTCCTGCCGAATGGTAATCCAAGGCGCTGGAAGAAGGCACAGGAGAAGCAAAGGGTCGGGGAGGGGAGCTCCCTGAAGTCCTCTTTATTAAGAGCAGGGGGGTCGGAGGTTGGGAAGCGAGAACGCCTCAGGGAAATCTCCGAGGAGAAACTGGCTGCACGAGGGTCTTATTGGGGTCCAGGGTCCAATGGGGTAACAGTAATTGGGGAGTGACAGGCAAGGGGTTCAATAAAATCGAATAAAGGGNACAGAGTAGCCACAAAGCTGACTCATGGAAAAGACCTGGGGGTGCTGGTCAAGAGCAGGTGAACATGAGCCAGCAGTGTGCCCAGGTGGCCAAGAAGGCCAGTGGCATCCTGGCCTGTATCAGCAACAGTGCATCCAGGAAGACCGGGATACTGATCATCCGTCTGTACTTGATGCTGATGAGGTTGCACTTTGAATCCTGTGTTCAGTTTACCCTGTACTTCAAGAAGCATCTGAGGGAGTTGGGATTGTTTAGTCTGGAGAAAAGGTGTCTCATGGGAGACCTTATCACTCTCTACAACTACCTGAAAGGAGGGTGTAGCCAGGTGGGGTTCAGTCACTTCTCCCAAGTAACAAGTAATAGGACAAGAGGAAACATCCTCAAGTTGTACCAGATGAAGTTTAGATTGGATATTAGCAAAAAATCCTTCATTGAAAAGATTTTCAAACAGTGGAATAGGCTGCTTAGGGAAGTGGCTGAGTCATTGTCTCTGGAGGTATCTAGAAGCTGTGTAGATGTGTCACTTAGGGATTTGATCTAGTGGTGGACTTGGCAGTGATGGATTAACAGTTGGACTCAATGACCTTCAAGGCCTTACAGGTCTTTTTCAACATAAAATAATTCTATGATTCTAACTTAATGTATGACAGAATTTTCTAGCCACTTTGGTGGAGGGCTCCAAAGCATAACAACCATTAGTAGGATATGCTAATTTGCTTCACAGTTCTCTTAAATAGATATGATTTTTTTTACATTCACCTACTGTTTCTTTCCTGAGGGGAGTGTGGGAATTGTTTTATGTGGTGAATCAAAATTAATTTAATACTTAATCAAAAGTAGTTGCTGTTCCTTTGTAATGTAACTTATCATTGATGCCTTCATAGCAGACACACTAGATAACCAATGTGTATCTGATGTAGGAAAATAGAAAAAATTGATGACAAGTGGAAGTGTGCTTCTAATTGTAGTGGGAGTTTGAATCGGCTTCAAGTTCTAATGTTTATGCAATATAAATTATTAGAGAGGCTAAAGCATTGCCAGTAGCTGAACTTTCTATTATTGGATAGAAACTTAGCTATAGCACAAGACTGAGTTGAGTCTTCTCTGTGTGCTCATACATATGTACATACAGAACTACTGGCATAAAGTCGTCTCTGAACCTAAAAAGGTAGTCCAGATACTGTTAAAGAGGTGTTGGAGTAAGTGGCACTTGAGAAGTTCATACTTTTTGGGGTTCATTTCTACCTCTTCCCAGAAGTACTCTGCCTCTCAAATTGCACCAATTCATGTATTTGGTTTTTAACTTGAAAATTTTCAGTGATCCATATTCAGTCTAGTCCCACATTCTCCCTCATTTTAGTGAGCTTTGGATGTAAGCAAGATAAGGAACAAATAGAGTAAGTGATTGTGTGGTATATCACAGGCAATAAAGCTATGCACACATTTCTCCTGAACTGAATACTATGACAACAAGAGAATACTGGTTCTAAATCACATGTGAATGTTAAGCTCTATTCTAAAGAGATTTGGTACACTATAGAAACGTTTCAGGCAGTGAAAGGACAGTTTTGTAAACAGAGAATATAGGACCTATGCTCTGAATACCAGTGGGCATTCAATGTTGCCCTGAAGAGCCTGTCTAATTTCTGACTGAAAATCAGGTGTGGGAACATTCATTTCAGAGAGATGTTGTGAGGTCTAATATTACTTTCTGTAGAATCCTTTCCTGTTTGTTGCTGAGGGCATACCTGGTAGGAAGCTAATTGGTTTTTACATGCATAACATTTGCCTTAAGTCAGAAATTAATCCCCTACAGATACTGGTTTCTCAGATACTTGAATTTGATCAGAGAAACAAAATAAGCTTTACTCAAAGGATTTTTATTGATGGATTTGAAGAATAATTGGGTTTTAAAAGTCACCATTAATTAAAATCTGCTAGATCTGTTTATTGTGTTGCATTTCTTTGTAAATATATCCACATGCTTTCTAGTTTGTACTCATACTTATTTCATATGATTGTCCATTTAAGACAACTTAAAACAACTTTTTGTTACGGCTTCTGAGAAGCGACTACATTTTGAAACAGTTTCTCTACAGAAATGGAGAAATAGTGGTTGAATTTAAACATCAGTTGTGGTTTTAAGGTCTTATAGTGTCTAAGGGATGCTGCTGCTGAAAAAACTCCAATTACAAACTTAACTTCACTTCCTATGTTGGTGTTGCTAACATATTGATATTCTGTGCAAGACTAGAAGGAAAAAAAAAGAAATTGTCCTAAGATACTGATTTCGAATTTGACTGTGAAGAAAGAACAGGTGGTTGAATTCTGTCTTAGTGGAAACAAATAGGTTAGAAATAGCAGTTTAAAAAGAAAAATGAAAGTCTGAAAAAGAAATATATCCAATAAGCTAGAAAGTCTTTGGTGTACTGTAATGAATATCGGTATGTGTGCCATCATACATATGCTTTGTGAGTATCAATGTTTGCTACCTGTCAGCCCAGTATAGCAGACAAGCTTGAAGGAAGAGAACCAGTTTTCCATAAGGCTCTTTCAGATGTTACCGTATAGACATGGAATTGCCCAGCTGTGCACATCTCCCTGAGCACCGCTCAGTTTAACCTATCTAGCTCTTGTCATGGGTGACGGTAATACACTCCATTCCCTTCAAGAGCAAAGAATTTAGACAGACTTGGAAGAAACTAGAGTTTTCAATTAATTGATACGCTGAATGCTCATTAGGAATTCTCCATTAAGAACAGGTAATACCTAAATACCAGTTTCTCATTCTTGCACATAGTCACAAATAAGAAAAAATATTAACCCTTAATGGTAACTTACTAGCTATAGGAATGCTAGAGGCAAAGCAAAATTTTGTTGTTTCATACTAAGGAGTCCAGGTAGTACAGACTGTAAAAAATAATTAAACAAAACCCTGAAACTATTGTAATGAATGTTGTTATACTCTCATGTGCATATTTGGTGATAATATTATTTAAAATACATATTTATTTGTGTGAGTTATTTTAAAGAGGGAAATATTGAGAAAGCACTTTCAGGATTGACTATTAGGGTTTGAATGCATTATCCATTAAAATCTGGGTTTGTTTTTACTTCTGCCACTCTAAAATTGGGTAACTTAGTGCAAATCGGGGCATTACTTGGAATCTGAGATTTCCATTTTGACAATGGAGATAACCTTGCTTAGTCCCACCTTTCTTCTATTTTCTTTTGACCTTTTTTTTAATGTTTTGCTTTTATTAGCCTCTTATGGGACAATATTTTCTCGCACTGTGAATATGCAGAACTTGCACAGAGATTCTAATGAAGATTGACATGTCTAAGTATTAATGCAGCATTAAAAATAAACACTAATTATTTGGATCTTTCATATCTCATTTCTACTCCAGTGGATCTTTTCTTCAGAAGGCTTCTTTGCAATTTAAAGGGTTAAATAATGTAACAGAGTTTTGCCTTCTGCAGTTTGCTTTTCTCTGCTGTGTTTCTTGCTATGGTGTTAAGGGAGCTGGTCAAGAGAACATAGAGCAAAGCAGTAGATATTTGTACATATATTGAAGACTTTCAGGATGGTATTCAGGTCCCTTTGAACTCAGTGAGAATTCAATGGCAATGCTCTCTGTCTCTGTTTAAATGGAGTGAGGATTTAATCTTCTTTATGGTCTTACAGAAAAGTTCTGGATTCCAGAAAACAGCAGTACTCCTGTTAAATGTTTCAGCAGTGTTTCTCTCAATCTAGCTGCACTTGAAGCCTTAATTTTTCGGTTTGATGTGAGGCTGAGTAAATGCTCAGGAAAGAATAAAAGTTTAATTTTCCAGCTCAGCTGTGACAAGGAAAGCCATTTAAAAAATCATTCAGGAATAAGGGGGAAGGGGAATCTCATATGTATTTTTTCTTAATGTATAACAAGCCACAATATTTTTACATTTTAAGTATTTTTTTTTCCTTGTTCAGGAACACTTAGTAAGAACATGAGCAGTTTTGGCTGCATTTTGAGAGGTAATTCACTGAGATGAGCTATTGTTGTGTAGTGAGATCACTGCTGATAAAATAGGGGATTAATATATATTATCTAGCCCTAATCAGGGTTTTATGTATGCCCCCTTGTTTGAAGGGAGTGGGGGTGGGACCTTCTGCCTCTGTAGCATTTCCAGAATAGTGTGCTCTTCACAAAACAGCAGGCAGCAGGTACACCTACAAGAACCATCAAACACAGTCAGCCAAAGGCTATCAAGTTTGTCCTGTGTTCTTCAGAATGGTGTTAAAAATCAGTCATTAAATAGACCTCCATAAGGATCATCTGAACAGATGTTGCATTCTCTTTTCAACTCAGTAACCCAAGAGATTGCCTGTCTCCATACTTGACTTGCCACTTATTATTGCCAAGGCATGAGCAGAGATCTTTGTATAACATAGAAAGAGGTCAATATATCCTTTGGACTAAGACAAGATGTATTATTATCGTAACATCTCATATAGGGTTATATCCCATACATACCTATGTACACACGAATAAATCCCCAGAAGTTCACACAGCCATAGATACTTTTTCTATCTCTTTATTGTGTACAGCTTTAGTTTTAATAAGGCAAACATTTGATATCTAGTATTCAAAAGAATTTCTACCATAAAGTGTGGGGGGGGTGTGGGGTGGAACTTCACTTCTAACAGCAAGTAACAGCTAAATTCAGATCTGAATTCAGTTTCAAGCTTAGAAAAAGAGTAGAGAGAATCAAGGATGTTTTCATGTGTGTCAGACTTTTAAGCTAAGTCTCCTACACTTGCTTTATGCACGTACTAAATAACTCTGTATTTTATAAATTAAGTAGGTGGACATGATGTTAAGAAATTATTAACTGGCAGTTGGCAGGTGTACCTTAAAAAGATGATGGAGAAGTACAGTCAATATAAGGCTTCTGCTGAATTTCACAACTCAAGCACGTAGGTGTGCACATGAACAAAATTAGTCGTTAAGTAGAAAAGTAGTAAGAAATTATAACGTTATAAAATATGTTGACTGTTTAACTTGTTTCCCATTCCTTTTTATTCTCTGGGTTGCAAAGCAAAATTTTGCCCACACTTTGAGAAGTTAATGATCACTGAATGACACAAACAATATAAGTGGGACAAGGGCAAAGGTGCAGTTAAGATTTTTTTCAGTACTTGATCAATTATGTGTTGCTTGATGGCATAATTCATGGTGACAAAACACAAGCAACACTTTAGCTTTTAGGCAGCTGGACAACAGCAGGAGATGGTGCCCTTCTTGCAGTGTAACTACCATGGGAAAAAGGTTAGACATGCAAGAAAAATACAAATGACTACTCAGACAGTTTTTCTTGCTCTCTTGCCCTAAATGAAGGAAGGAAGGAAGGAAGGAAGGAAGGAAGGAAGGAAGGAAGGAAGGCAGGAAGGCAGGAAGGTGGGGGAGAGAAAGAAAGAAAGAAAGAAAGAAAGAAAGAAAGAAAGAAAGAAAGAAAGAAAGAAAGAAAGAAAAAGAAAGAAAGAAAGAGAAAGAAAGAAAGAAAGAAAGAAAGAAAAAAGAAAGAAAGAAAGAAAGAAAGAAAGAAAGAGAAAGAAAGACAGAAAAGAAAGAAAGAAAAGAAAGAAAAAAGACAACAGGTTTTTAAATTTTTACCCAGTATTTATTAGATGCAGTTCTGTTTCGTTTTCAGTTTTTTAGCCAGACTGGGGAAATGTTTTGCTTCAAACTAATTTGGGTGGATTTTTTTTCTAAATTGTGGGAGGAGAATCAGGGAAGCAAGGAAGAAGCAGAACTTTTTATCTCCTCAAGCCTTTAAAATATTTTTTTAATTTGAGCATTGGCAATTTTCTAAACAAAGTTGTCACTTCAAAATGAAAACAAATTATTTCTTTTAGAAAAAAAGTTTAAACTTTTCTGAAATTAAAAAATCCACAAAAATAAATTTACTACAACCACAATAAAACTTATCTAATGATAAAACCTCTTTTGTTTTTATTTTTATTTTTTTCTTCTTTAGCAAAACATATAATAAAGCCCTCAAAAACTGCTCTACTTCTGTTTGGTTTTAGTTTCAACTCCTGGCTGACAACATGTCTTTTTTGCTAATCTTACTGTTGCTAGAAGTTTCCTTGCCTTTTTCTTTCCCCGCTTTCACCTTTCTTTCACCTTTAACTTCTTTTCCATGCTGCTTCTTATAAATGCAAGTTCTCAAAGAAAAATCAGTGAAGGTATCAAAGAAGCCACAGAAAGTCTGTCAACACTGTAGAGCAGCACAACAGACATGTCTTTGTGTTAGGTTTCTCCTTCAGCTCGACTCATCCATGAGCTGCAGTGAGAAGAATATGGTGACTCAGAAAGGACTCCTGGAGGGCTGCTTGCAGGGAAAACCAAAAGGGAAAGCTAGTGAGCAAGTAATATCTTTATTGAAATGTTCTCAGTCACATTGTTTCCATTGTATTCAGCAGAGTACTGTCGTCTTTGTCTTCTGTACAATATCACATTGTCCTTTCACACCATATCAGGTTTACACCCTGCCAGGCAGCACAGAGCTGTCATCCATCCTCTTCCTGCATAAGCAAAAGAGTTTTAAGTTTGGAAATACTGTTGTACTCCAAATATAACTGATTCTAAGAGAGGACCCCTCATGACAGTCTGTTTTGCCCATGTTTTCTCTTGAGCTGCACTACTCCGTACCTCAGGTCTTCGCTAGGCTACATTCCTATTTCTCATTAGGCCTGAGTCTAGCAAGGGGTTCCTGTGAGGCTTGATGTGTGCAGGAATGTCACATGAAAATAGATGGAGTTCAGATAAGGTGTTTAGAAGAGCTTCAGTGCAAAGCCAAAGCAACAGACTTCAGTGCAAGATTACCCCTCACTGTCCTTTCATTTTATTTTTTTTCCCACCCTCTCCTTTGGTACAATGACCTAATTCAGATGCTGGAAACATTACGGTAGTGAGGTCATAAACTATAGAAATCTCACCTCTCATTTCCTGTCCTTTTTCAAGTTTGTAGAAAGTCTGTAAATTATGGTAACATCTATGAAAAATAAAGATGTTTTCAATATTAAAAGAAATTTAATAATAAAATCCAAGATACCATTATTCATTTTGGTTTTGCAGTAAAGATTGTGTAAAATGGGGGTGAAACATTATTGTTTCCTTTTAAAATTTATCATAACCCACCCAGCAAGTTCGATTCAATTTGGGAACTATTTACGTATTTTTTAGTTTTGGACTTCTTGGCTGTCCAAATGGAGTTTCAGGAGCCTACACTTAAGCTTCTGCTCATTTATAGCTTGGTCTTAATTACAATATTATTGAATTGTTGCAATCAAAAACTCCATTGTTATGACTAGGATGGATGTAGGGATCAAAAAGCAACCTTAGGAAAGAAACCAGAGAGTTTGTTGTTTAACCTCATAAACTGAAGGCTGGAGGAAAATGTATAATGGACCTGTATAAAAGCAGGGCAGAGAGGAGTTCTAGGGTCAGAGAAGGCATGCTTAAGCTCAAGGACACTGTTGGCCCAGAAAAAAAAAAAGGATATTAACTGACTAAATTTAGGCTCGAAAATGTTCCTCTGATGGTAACAATATTCTGCTAATAATGTTCTGGAATTGTCTTTTAATGTTAGCAGCAAGACTCAAGCCAAACCCAACTCATTAGAGTTTGAATTGCTTTCTGAATGGGATCAAACAATCAGCTTGCAATAGCAGAGGTCTTCTTTGGAGGCAGTTGCTTTTCCTATATTCAACTTAATTATTTTTTTATAACAAAAATTGTAACAGTTTGTTAATTGGGAGCTTAAAACATTTTTCTTTAAGACATGATATTCAGAGATTTATGTAAGAGTAATGTGAATGAAAAGATTTGCTGAAAGAATGCATGATTGTTTGGAGTTTGTTTCTGGCATTATATAAAATAAATCTTGATTGTATGATATACTTTGTATTGCTACATTCTTGTGTGATTGCTCTAGATATAACTGGTAAGCCACTGAAAGACATACTTGGAAAATACAAAGGACATTTATGTTCCTTTCAATACATCATGCACTTTATTCAAAAATAGACTCTTGCTATGACACAATCTCCTAGATGTGCTGTGGTTTGTGGTCATAGTTGAGTAGCTTTGGATTGCAGCCCAAGGTGCATGGAAACAGTTTAGGTGTCACAAATGCTACCCTCTTTCCAAATAAAGATCAGCTTCCCTGTGCTTCTCACCTTGAAACCTTTGGAGATGTGACTTTTTTGAACTTGTTTGTGACCAAAGATGATTTTTCTGGTACACCACATAATTTAACATAGGACTTGAGTTTTCCTTTTAACTAGTAAAGTCTACAAAACCCATGCATTGCCTGACAGTCCATTATTCCTGAGTCAAACATTTGGGTTTCTCTGGACTTTGTTGTGCTTTTTTCCAGGTTCTGACATAACAGCTCACTTTTGGAAGTCTTTGTTGTATGCAAAGCTTGCTTACACTGGGATAAAACTTCCTTTCTTATGTTTTTTTGGGGGGGGGTTTTGGGGGTTGTTTTGGTGTGGTTTGTTGTTTGGTTTTTTTTGGGGTTTTTTTGTGGTTTTTTTTGCTGCTTCTTTATCCCAACTGAAGTGGCAACGTTTTATGTAAACTGCAATATGCACCCTGCAAAACTCCATGAATATATGTTGAAAGTCAAGTTTTCTGAATTTGGAAGAACCAATGAAAACCTGCCATTTGAAAGCCCAAAGACATTGAAAAGAAGCATTTGTGCCTGGGTCAGGGGAGAGTTTTAGTAATGTACAGATGGTAGCTATGGAAACAATATCTGAGTTTGCCTAGATGGTCATGAGAAACGTAAATAATGAACAAACCGTACCAAATAAATGTACATGCTGTGCTGAACAGAGGTAAAACAAATTCACTAAGAAATCATAGAACTGGCAGCTGCACATTTATTTCTGTTCTGTGTGTGTGCAGTGAATAAAATCTTAGCCAAGGGCTGGGTTGCACATCTGCCTTGACCCTAATACTACAGGCTCCAACATAAACATTAAAAAAAATCAAAACCTATTTCATGTCTTCCAGCATAGCACACAAAGACCATTGCTCTCTGGAGTGATTTTAGTAAGCACAACTGCTCTTGCTTACAATATTTTTACCTTTCAGTTTTCAATGGCTCAGGTCTGACCTAGCAGATAAAAGCAGTTTTGTATGTGTGATTTTAGGTAAATGGAGCTAGATTAAAAGATTTCAGGCTGATCCCTCTTTCTTTATTTGTCTGCTCCATGTTACTTTCACAGCAAGATGTCTGCTGAGAAATCCCAATGCAAGCTTTGCCTCATCCTACCAGCAGAGCTTCATGTGAGGAGTCCAGACTCGATGACTTACAAGGGCTAAATCAGTGCAAAGTATAAAGTAAGAGGCAAGACCATTAATGCAATCTTTCATCTTTTCACTTTAGCTTTGATTGGACAAAAATAACTAGGTTTCTATATTAAGCTTTTTACTATCTGTTTTTGAACAGCTTTTTCCATTATTGCATATTCAGGCATGGAAAGATTGATCTGTATTCTGTAAATAACCTCACTGCCATATCTTACTTGATCAACTACACGATCAAAATAGTTGATAAACTGTTTCAAAGGCTTTAATTTGGGGGATTAAGGGTGTATTTGTCTCACTGAGCAGAAAATAAAAGAAAATAAAGATGTTCAGCAAGTGTTAAACAAAAATGTGCTGCTTGTAAAATAAAGTGTTTTCTTTCCACACATGTAAATTATTCAAAAAAATAGAGAAGCAAAAAAAAAAAAAATTTGATGTTGGTAGTTGGGACACTTGACCCAGGAAGTGGCACCACATGAGTTACTGTGTCTAGTCTGGTTTTTATGCATACTTACATATTTCTACAATGTGCAAAGGGATGAATAAAGGAGATTGAAGCACCCATGTAATCACTAGAATATCCAGATAGCTGTGCTAGAGATGGTGGGCTCACGTGTCATTTGGCAAACAAAAACTGCTTATATTTCATTGTAGGTGACTGGGTTAAACCTCTTTCCTCCATTTTAAAACAATCCAATCAGACTTATTTCTGAACATATCTATCCTAGTTTGCCTTGAATTTGTAAAAGTTTCAAGCTGAAACTTCTATGAAACATTTTATGGAAATTTTGTGGTTTGTGAGTAAGTTTTGCCCAGCTCTCATCTCTGTCCAGATCAAAGCACACCTTAATGTTCTTGACTCAAGCATCATCCTGCACACAAAAGTATAAAGAATTGTCTTTTTAATACAGGTGGACAAGTCAGCCTATAAAAAATGTTCTATGTGCAGTCATTCTCTAACACTAATATTTCCTGGATGATCTCTGACAAAATAGAAATCTATGAAGAGAAAATTTTATAGTTCACTGGTAATCATAATAGCAGGGCTCTTGTTCCAAGAATGGGGGCCTAATTACTTTCTGAAATTCAAAAAAATCAGTCTGACTATAGTATATTTTACATCATGTGCTAAAGTTATTTTAAGATATGAGCAATTTTGATCTTTTTTTAATAAAAGCTTTTTGCATGGCACTTTAGCAAATCTGTGTATAAGTGGGTTTCCAGAATCACTTACTTTCTTGGCATTTATTCAGAAAGATGCAAACTCTGTTAACTGGCAGCTATATATAGATGTCATAAATGCACAGACATAATTTAATTAACTGTTGGGGTTTTTTTTTCTTTTTAGAAACATCTTTAAAATAAACTAAAATTCTGTGCATCATCTTTGAGGTAATTTTAAATAAGGCTAACTTACAATCCCTGGGAAAATGCCTGCCTAGACCAGCCTTTAAAAGTTTGATCCATATGAATTATTGTTCTCTATTTAACAACAAAATCAATTAAAAAAAAAATACATCCTTAATTTTTGTTGTTTTCACTCATGAAAAGATTGAGAAATAATTAACAGAATGGTAGTGGTGGAGACACTAAAAAAAAAGTCAGAATAAATTACTAAATACTGCAATAATTTTCACTGCTTGCAATGCTTCAAAACGCTTGCTGCTTGCAATGCTTCAAAAACAATTGCTCTCTCAAGGGTCTGATCCTGGTCCCTTTCAAGCTGATGGAAGTTCTTCAATTAATTAAATGAAAAACAGCACAGACACAAGTTAAAATGAACTTATTAGCTAGAGTGTCACTTTATATACTGCCTCCGCAGAGCTTGAATTTGTTGCCTACCAAAGGAAATTCTCTTCATTTGCTTACTATATTTTAACTGCAAAGTATGTGAAAAGCAGTATTTTATGTTTTAGTGAGAAACATCCTTGTCTTGTGCTTACTTGGGTTTAATCTTCATATATTTGTGCCACTGTGGAAGGTAAATTCACAGGCTTCCCAGATGAATTCAGTCTCTTACCTATTTACCTGTGACTTGTTGCTGACTATTAAGCTTTGGGTCACCAGACTGCAAGCTTGTCTAAAGTCACTATCTCCATCATACTCCCTAAGCTGCATGCTTTCTGAACATTTTGGCTTTAATTTTCTAGTGTTCAGCACACCTTTAAAAAGACAGCTATCAAATATCTGACTCAGTGTAAAAATGGATTTAAGATCGTTCCAGGCAGTGCAAGTACACAGCATTTCTCAAAGTGGTGGGCTCCCTGATAGAGGCTCACCCAGCTGAGCTCCCACTCCTCCTTTTCCACAGGATGGCAGGGAGAGTAAAATGAAAGGGGAGAAAAAAGAGCTTGAGGGTCAAGATAAAGACAGGGAGATCATTTACCGAGGGGTGTAGGGGAACGGGGTGCTGCGGTCAGTCCATACCAGCCCCATCTAGGCCGCTCCTGCTCTCTCTCGCTGTTCCCCTGCTCCGGCGGGTGTTCTCCAGGGGAATCCGGCGGCCGGAGCCCCTCCTGTCCCTCCTCCTGCTCTCCCTTCGGGGATGGCAGGGCCTTTCCTCTCCCTTTTCCCACTCACGCCTCCCTGCCCGGCGCCGAGGGGCTTGGTTGTGTCCGGCTGCGGCCGGCACAGGGCAGGCCAGCCTCGCGTCGCCCCGTGGACACCCCTGCGGTCCCCGCCAGCACCTGGACACCTGCACCTGGCACACTGACCAGGAGACGTGCGGGAGACACCCTGTAGACACAGCAGAGAGCCGTGCTGCCGCCCAAGGTAATTTCCTTCCCACGGACGAGCACAGCGGCCTCGGCCGCTCTGACTGCTGCCCGCACGAGACGCGGCGCTGTGATTGATTTGTGACAAAAGTGACACGGTGAAATGTCGATTTACAGAGGCAATTGCACGCTGTAAATAGCCCAGAGATTTTTAGTAACTGTGGCGATTACCACAAGGAAAAGCTAAACAAATGTTAGCAGCTGGAAAAGTAAACCTGTGGGCGCCGCTGGGTTGTGAAGAGGCGTCGAGGAAAGGGGTTCACCTGTCCCTGGCAGCAGCCGCCCCTGGTGCCAGCAGCTGGGCCCACGCACTTTGGTGTTTGTCAGTGGAAATGTGCTGCTGCTTCCCCAACTGCAGCATGGCAGCAAAGTTTCGTGTGGGCGGCTGCACTGAGTACTGTGGAGCCATAGACATATTAAGTATATATTAAAGCACTCCTTCGATGTAGAGGCAGGCTAGCAGTGGTAAGTATATGGATTTATAGTTAGGTGGTGCTTGTTGTGGTGAAGGAAATCTTACATATTTCAGTATTTTTATACAGTTTATCAAAGGTTTCTGTCTTCATAGCCGTGATATATAGATCTGTGGCCATGGCTGTGTACAGTGCTGACTTAGGCAGTGTAAAGCTTTGGGGGCCAAAGAGGCTTTGATAATGATCTTATTTAAGGTGTGGGGAAGAAACTGCCTTGACCTTAATGATATTAATCCAAGAGATTAGCACAATTTAAATTGTGAAGTTCCTTAAGATACCTACTATGCCACGTATTGAAGAACAAGAGATAAGTAAGTGGATAATGGGGGATGGGACAGGATACAACAAAACCTACATGTTAGCAAACTCCATTAGGACTTTCAAAAAGCCTTTAAAAACATGCTTCCTTCCCTCAGAAGCACAGAGAAGCCAAGTAGCCCTGCTATGGAAAATAAAACGTTATTTTTGAATCTGCAAATGATTAGGTCAAATAACAAAAAAAATGAAGTGATCAGTGTTTATCCCACTAAAAAGCTACCATCAGAAGCACACACTCAATCTAGAATTACTATACTTTTTTTCCAGCCTTTATTTATATGCAGAGACAACGGAATAAAGCAAGAGTTCATATAAAAAAAATTTCCAAAAGTTATGAAAGATCTGTCTATGCTGTAATGTAAATGTTGAAGTACCTGAGTTAGCTTAAAATAAGCACTGGAACACTTCAGTGGTGATAAACTGGCAGCTTATCAACAACAGTGAATTTTCCCTCCTATGTTTCTCAGTCAGAAATGACCAGGGAAAATAGATGGGTATGGGCTTCTCAGAGTAGGACAGCTTAGACATTTGCTCTGAACATCCCAGCTTGGTCCTTTGAAAGATGCTGGGATGTCTCCCTACTTCAGTGAAAGTTGCTGCAATTTAGGGGGTACCATGGCTTGGAAAAAAAAGCAATCAAACAGTCAAATAGGAAAAAAATCCAAACAACTGAAGAAATCAAAAAACCAGACCAAACCAAACCAAATAACCCCCAACCCAAAACCACACACAACCCGCCCCCAAACTCCACTTTTTGCAACATTTGTACATTTAAAAGATGAGGATCCAAAACCCATGAACTATTTATGTGCTTTGCAAGAGTATAAAAAGTTGCAATAATAGGTTAGAAAAACAGTTTTGAAAGAGATCCTTATCACTGTATCAGTTGTGTTTAGAGGATAAGCCAGCCTTTACTGTCTGAGGTCGGGAGGAAGCTTTTCATGTTGGGGCAGTTCTTCCTATGGCCACCTACTGAGTAGATTTTGCTGCACCTCTTACTAAGTCAGCTGGGATTGCCCACAGTTGAAGAGAGTGTACCGGTGTATATGAACCACTGGTATCTTTTAGTATGGGAGCTTTTTTTCCACAAAGCTCTGCCAGGGAAACTGAAAGAAGTGTGGTTTGGGGAGCTCAAGTTGCAGTAAGAGACAAGGTTGGTACTGCAGAGGGATTCTTCCATCGCATCAGCTCCTGGATTGAAAATGTCTGCTAAGATGTTTCGGTTTGTTTGGTTTTTGTTTGGGATTTGTGTTTGTTCAGTTTTTTGTTCAGTTGGGTTTGATTTTTAAAATCTTTTCCTGTATCTTACTGTCTCTTTGCTACCTATATCTTTTATTTCTTTTAAAAAATTTTATAATAAAGAAACTTTTTATTAGTAGATTGCTGTGCCACCTATAGAATTTTAATATGCCTTCAAGATAAGGCCCTGACAAGGTCCCATGTAAATCAGATACAGCTGTTTTCCTAAATCCAGACATTCCTGCCTTGTTGTTTTGTAGTAATTACCTCATCTACAAGAAATACTGTATTCCTGTATTGTGCCCCTGAGTATGCTAAGTGTTTCTATTAGCTTGCCTGCTGCTGAGACATCTCAGAGTTTTTGGTGTGGGATTGGTTTTTTTAAAAATAATATATTTTGTTCATCTAAGTCATATGGGTGTCGCACTTTGCATCACCAGTATTCCCACTGGTTTAAGAAAGGTTTTGGTGTACACACTCCTTGCCTCCCTTGAGGTCTGCCTCTGGATATTTGAGATTAGGGCTTGCTTGCGTACTCTGGAGTTTTATCAGTCATATGATGAGATGCCCAAAGTTGGCATTCTGGCTGATCATATTTTTTTCACAGCTTTTCCTGGGAGATGTATATCTGTTTCTGTCATTTAGTCTCTGGATTTTTGAGCAATTACTCAAGGAATTAATGTAATGTCAGCAAATTACCCCAATCTCTCTTGGAGGTCTTTTTGCCTCCAGCTGCAACATAGTTCCAGAGGGTTTTTTTTAATGCCCCTGCCTCTGAAAATGTGGTGCTTAATTTGTGTATTTGTTCTATGTCACTTAAGCCTGTTATAATTTTCAGGGTCATCTTGTCCTATTTCTGGCCCCACTACAATAAAACTCCTAAGCATTCATATATCTTTAGGTGTTTTAAGTATTTCTATTGTCTTTCACATTGTTTTGATGCCTTCACGTGAAAAGGAATCTACTTCCTGGATAAAATATGGTTTATTTCACAGATTCAGTGATATGTGCCTTCCCCTTGCAAATATAGGGTCTCTGTCATGCTCTAAGGAAAGCATAAATAGAAATACATATAGAAATACATATAGAAATACATTTTCTATAAAAACTCATTTTGACACGGTTTGCTTTCTTCTCTGAGTAGAACAAATCAAACCATGCAGAAATCAGATTGAAAGCCTGATGGGGACATATTTCTGCTTGCAGTAGTAGTAACCTCTTGTCCCATCAGCCACTTGGTTCTTTCACACTGTGCACTCCATGTCTTTCTGTTCATTTGGGATAACTTTTTTTTCTTCTCTTTTTCCTTGTAAACATTTCATCCCAAGGATAACATTGGCGTAATATTGAAAGTGAGATATACTGTGCAATTTCAGATGTGTAACTTCTCCTAAGTTTTCCAGGTTTTATGTCATAGCTTTCCCTTGACTTTACTCATGTTCACAGTCAGTCCTATATAACACTTTTTGAAAATGGAAGAAAAATTCCTGATTCTGTTCATGGTCCTTTTGGCGTGCAGTGATTGCGGCTTTCCATACTGAAGGGGTGAAAAAGCAGCTTCTGTGTTCTGTCTTCTACTGATTTTTCATTGCAAAGATGACTAAAGAAATGCCAAATATTTCAGGATTAATTAGTTTTAAAAGCCTAACAACCTCTGTATCAATTAAATGTTAGTTTTTCACCAAGCATGTCATAGTTCAAAGACTTTCATGCATGTCTCTCTATCCTATATTTCTAAAATTGTGAAGCATGAAACAACCCATTCTGAATGAAGATGGATGACAAAATACCATTTGCATTTATAGCATGACTATTTTTAGGATTTCCTATTAGCTTATGGGTTTTAATTTTTCTTTAAAGGCCTGTGAAAGGTACATTACCAGCTACATTCCTTTCCAGATAAGCAAAAGCATGAGAAATCATATGCTATTATTTTCAAAGGTAAATGTGAGATATTCTCTGGGCACCTAGATTAAGATATCTGTTAGTCTTGTACTTTTCAATGTAGATATTTTTAGTTTTGTTATTCATTTCTGCTAGTGCTGGAGGTAGCTGTTGCAAAGCTGTAAAAGTCTAAAGGAAGTACAAGGAAAGAAGAAACTGGTTCCAGAAAGGGAAGAAAAGAATGTGTCAGAATTTTTTTTCATATTACACTGTTTGAATAATAGCATTCCTTCATTTCAGTAATTGGAAATTTAAAAGTTCATTACAAGAAATAAATGTTTTTGATACTGCAGCATTATGTGCTCTGATGACATAATTATTGCTACCAATTCCTAATAGAGTGACTGGTTCCTGACATACTGACCTTTTATACCTCTTTTGAAAACAGGTTAATGGGATACCAGCTGTATTTGGGAACCTCTTAGAAAAATTGAGATTAACCCATAGTAAACACAGCTTCTATCATAGCATTTGAACATCTGTCAGAGGTTCTAGTCAGAAGTCACAAACAAAAATACTCCATATTGACTCATGAACATTTCCACTATCCAGGACACTGGAAGAATGTTGTGGCACTTGGAGTGATAAAGAATGCCAACTGTATTTCTTTTCTTAGGGCTCTCGCCAGACTGAGTAATGCCTTGTTATACATTCTGCATTTTGTGTTCCAAAGTCCACATGGTGTTCCTTGTTCCAAGTCCTGAATCCTGGAAATGTTGCAGGCAAAACAAATTTTTATTACCCCTCAGTGTGATCCTTAGCTAAAAGAACAGGGTAGTTTAGATGACAGAGACAACCACTTCAGTGCAATTGAAAAGGAAATTGTGTTTCTTGGTGTTTCTTTGCCTGTTTCATAATTCAAGCTTTGTTTCTGGTGCAGGATAAAGGTGAGCCTTTAACATCTTTGAATGAACATCAGTGCAAAGCTTTTCATAAAATCTGCCCTGAGTATAGCTCTGATAAGACACCATCTGATCTTCAGTAAACACACAAGTGTAAGTAGCATGAATTAGTGTTTGAAGTTTCTGAAGTAATTTCCTTCATCCTCTTCTTAAATAACTTGGCTGTGGATGGTCCATCAGTTTAAATGATAGAACAAAAGGTCCTACAGCTACAAAACAAAACTATTTTGGCTTGCTTCTTGGGTGGCTGCTTATTGTTTTAAAAGACAATGGGAATTGTCATAGCGTTTTGGATTATTTTCATAAATTTATTGAATATTTATTGTCAGGAATACTTCAGTTTTGTATTTTGAAGTTTGATACTACTTACATTTTAAAGAAATACTCTGGTACTTTTCCAGTTTTCCGTGACTTTTTCTAACCGCTTGCTCTCAAAATCCTTTTAATTTTTATTTGTGAACTGAGTAAACAATCTGGAAGTCATTGATAGACAATAAAAATGGCACCCCACAATGCTATTTAAAAAAAAAAAAAAAAAGGCGACAGACACTATTATCTTGTCTATGTTCGACATACTTTCCTAAAATTTCCCACAATTACTGGCTCAATTTCAGCTCTACTGGTGGTAAAAAATGTAGAAATGTTCGTATACACAGGGCACTGATGTGAGCTGGTGTTTCAGATCATCCATTGTTATTTATTGCTATTTATTACTTGTGTATTACAGTTTCTGGGACCCAGCCTCATGGATCAAGTATTCCATTGAGCTTGGCACCAGGCCAGCTCTAGAGAGCAAGACTGTCCCTGCCACACTGGGTTAAAACACCGTAGTTAAATTTCTGGTGAGCTGTGCATGTCAAAATGTCTCTTTGGTTAGCAGAAATGCAGAGGCAGATCAACACAGCTCCCAGGAAATTAAAATACTAGTTTGTCCTTTCACAACAACTTCCATGTGGAGGTTGTGCATTCTTTACCACTGTAAGATCAAGGCACTTACAGATATTTGATTCTACTCACTACTACAATATAAGTATTTTAGAAATAAACATAAAAATTGTGGTGGGGGATGAAGGACATGTACTATGAAAGACTTAGTAGTATGTAGGTTTTATTCCCTACTGGCAGATGTAGCAATAATTTGTCCTTCCTGTATCTTTATGTAGGTTGCTGGAGAGCAGGAGAAAATAAATTTCAATTAGGTTTTATCTTTCTTTTGAAAATTGATCTTAGACAAATATATCACTGTATACACTGCTATAGTGTCTGATTTGGCAGGTCAAGTTCAGCCCTAAGCAGAGGCGACCAGATTCAGTAGACACATAACGTGTAAGGAACTGTGGAAGTAATTTGTTAAACTGTAAATGTTACTATGTTCACAGTAGCACAGAATCTGCTATTGCTGGAGAACTGAACATATTTTGACTGATCTGAGATCAAGTTGTAGCCTTAAAACCTCTTTCTTCTTCTGATTGGTTTTGACCAGAGGAAGTATATTTGTTTAAATGAGCCTTTCTTTCAGAGGAAGGTGTTTCATTACCCTTTGAGAACAGGCACATGTGCCAGAAAAAATATGTTTTCACCTCTGTAGATTTTTCCTAGGGGGAAAAGATACTGTCTTTTCTTTGTTTTTGGGAATAGATGAGATTTTCATAACTGTAAAAGACAATAATTTGTGGACACCTTGAAGTCCTGGTTTGTCTATAAATTTAGCTGGTAACAAACTGGAGTGGCATACTGAATTAAGTTAGTACAGTATAACATATTAGCCTGGAGCGTTTTTACTTATCCTGAATTACGTTAGTTCTTGATAATGGTTGGATTGTTTCTTCTTCAGCACCAAATGCAGCATTGCTGGGAATTCACTATGTTGTGTAATGGGATTAACATTTATTTATGGATTTCATTCATCAGTACTGAAGTAATTTCCCAAAGGCATTTTTGACTGCTTTATTATTATTATTGTATCAACTTTCCATTGTATCATCATGATATTTTTGGTAGGGAGGTGGCAAGTATGCAGGCATTTCAAAAGAATGCAGGAACTTGGAGCCCCGCTGGAAGGCTTTCATTTGTCATTTTTTAACATTGCCAGTCTGCCCTATGTATTAATATTTCTTGTTATCAGTTATAATGATAACTAAACTGCTTTTAATTAATTTCTAATTGTTCCATGGTTTAGACAAAAGAGAGGAAGGGCTCTTGCTGGATTTCTTGAGAGTAGGACAACAAGTGGGATCTTCATATGATCTCTATAGAAGTGACATTTAGAAATGCTAAACTAGTAGAGGTTACAGGGATGTACTTTCCCTGCCTTAAAGTCCTTTTTGGATCTTTAAGATTTAGGCAAGTTCCCCCCTGTCCTTTGATAAGAAACATTCCCCTTTTGTTTTCTCCTGGGCTATCCAAAAATAAAATCCAGCTTGCCTTTTATTTACTTATTTATTTTAATGTCTCTGAAAGTTTTCTTCTCTGAGATCACAGTTGCCTGGAACACCTCCCATGGAGAGAGGAAGTGTAGCTTATTTAGCATGCTTCTGGCTACATATTTACTTTGCTATAACCTTCTGAGAACACCATTATTAAAACCTCACATATCACACTATGAGAAATATTGATTTATAGTAATCTTACTGGGATTATTTCTGGGTTGGCTAAAGGATCATTGGGTAAGGCTATCATTGTAGATGCTAAAATTGGAACTGAGACCACTAGGTAAAGACCTACTTTTCTCCCTCACAAATCCAACCTGTTGAAGATGCACAGCTACCAAGTCCTTGAGATCATTCTTTCCACTTAAAACTTTGCAGTACAACAGGAGAACAACTGTGCAGCTGCATGCCCCATCTAATCCATGTAATGAATGTAAAAGAGCACAGAAATAAAGCCTAGCTCAGTCAAGTGACGTCCCATTAGGAATTGCAAAGAAAAGACTTAAGAGTTTAGTAATCCACTGGTGGAGGTGTTTAATATTTCTTTTCTAGAAGTTAGACCTTTTTAAGAGCTACAGGGAATGAGCATTAACCCTGCTTTAAAACAAATAGAAAGAAACCCAATATGAAAACATTTTGAAACAGTTCCAGGAAGTCAGGTATCATTATACTTGCCTTTAGTGATGAAGCATTTTAGAGACAGGTCAAATTCTTTCCAAGAGTAAATTGCATTAGTGGGCACAGAACATCTGGAAAAATATGGTATGTCTAGAAACACCCTAAATGGCCTGTTTTCAGAAGACTTGTCTGTATAACATGGTTTGATGTTTTTCCTGTGTGTGGTTTGGTTGGTTGGTTGTTTTTTTCCGAAGTAGAATATGGGCTAGGAGATGAGCTAAAAAGGTATTTGGAAGACAATGGTCTATTTATGTAGCACTGACTATTGGAAAAAAATAATGGTTTTGAATGGAGAAATGAAGTCATATACGATTGCAGGTAGTTTGTAATGGGAAATGTAATGGTATAGAGTGAAGATTGGGCAAAGAAAAAAAAATCTGAAGATCTACATTGTGAGTTTTACCTTGAATGGTTTACATTTTGCAGATGGACCATAAGTAGATCAGTTTGGAAGTTTTTTTAATCTGGAAAATTCTTGTTCAAAATTCATTAATCAGTTGTTTTGTTTCTCTTAGGGAGAACATGACTAAAGTCTTTTAAAATTATACTGAAACACTTGACTTAGCTTTACTGCAGAAGTCAACTCAGAATTTTACATAGCATCTCACGCTTTACATTGTTCTTCAAAGTGAACAGGAGCTAAGAATTTGCACCTGAAATTACTTCTGTTATGTTTTGTTGTGAAAAGTACTTTATGATTCTAATTAGTCACAGCTAACATTGTGTATTAGAGATGCAGTGTTTACATTAACTTAGTATTGCATTTTCATTGAGCATTTGGTGGGTAAAGTGGCAAGAGTTTGGAACAAGGGCACCAAATTTTGCAAGGAATTAAGTTCTTGCATATTGAACATTTTATTGAATGTAAGCACAGTCCTCACTTGCTGAAAAGGTTGACTCAGACTTATTTTTGTCCTTATACTGTGGGGTGGAAAGAAGTAGGCTTGTGTTCAAATCTTCTTATGATGAAGCTTCAGTTCCACAGAAGCGAATACCCAGGATAGAATTTAGCATTAACCAGCTTCTTTCAAACCATTATTCCAAACTGGAGTGTGTGTAGCTTCCCTTTTAATGTTGATGTGCACCCTTGTCCTCTGCCACTCTGGGTCAGGGAGGTTTTAGGAAGTGTGCTGAATGCTGTGGGTACACTTACGTTTGATTTTTGTTGCTTAAGACTGCAAAGGAAATGTTAGGAGAAAAGGTTTCAGTTTAAAGTTTCCAGATATGTCTTGCAAATACAGCCTGGACTGGTTTTAGAATTGTCTGCCTCCTGTTTTATTTGTACTTCAGCAAGTCAAAGAGGAAAGAACAAGTGTGGCATATAAAAATTGTACTAAGGTGAATTTAGGTGAGAAATTCTGTTTCCTCGGTTTCTAAGGTGCATTTGAATAGCCATTTTTGAATAGCCTTTAAGGCAATTTCAAGCATAGAGCAGGAACAAGGTCAGAGGCAAGCTGAAGAATGTGTTTCAATCAATGAAATGCTTTATTTTCAAAATATTTTCTCACATATACTTTTGGTAAATAGGAAATGTTTAAGAAACACTATAGTGTAAAGGGTTAGTCACGGACCACGTGCTGAATCAAATCACTGCTGGTATCAAATCGTCCCTTTAGCTTGAGTGGACAATTTGTTGGCAGTACTGTTGAAATATCTCTGCTTTATTGTCTTGCAACTAGTAAATAATAGTTTCAGATATTTAAGGCTTCACTCTGTGTCTTAAGAGGGGCAAGAATTACCTGTCTATTTTCTGCTAAATGCCCCTTTTGTTTCACTCATTTTGCTGTATTACTTGTATTAGTTTCTTTGCAAACAGGGATAGTTCAGGATGCACTCTGTTGCTACTTACGATGGAGACAGAAACCACAGCACCATCCTCACTGTAAGCAAAACTCTTTTCACATCTATCGAGTGTCTGAACAGACAAAAGAGCTTTGATCACTTTCAGCCTCTTCTAACAAGGGACTTGTTTTAATTATAGAATGCTTTAGCTATTACTAAACATTTGCCTGGCACAGTTGGCATATGACATCATTTTACAAAAGCTTGGGTTTCTTTAGAGCATTCCAGCCTTAGGCTGCTCTTCTTAGAACTAAAGAAGGAGCATTATTTTTCCACCAACTGAAGAAGGTATCTTTAAATTAGAGCCAACAAAAATAAGATGATAATCCAGAACCATTCCCAAGTAATGACCACAATGCAGCAGTCACCTAATGACAACTTATTTATATTCACTACTGCAGTATTTCCGGTGACCTTGTGACAATACCAAAAATTTTCCCATTCCCTCATGCAGGAAAAAAAAAAAAGGACAGAATTTCTGATAGTCTCCCCACCAGTTTTCATTTTATAAAATTGTATTGCTCTGTAAAAAGAACTCCCAAAAATGATGGAGAATGTTTCTCTATCCTTGTATATGCTGTGTGCAATGTATATTATAGATGCAATGCTATGTAAGGTTAAGTATAATGTAAGAAGAATCTGTCAGATCTGCAAATGAATAATGAAAACAGTAAATAATATTTAATGTTTGAGTTTGACTACATTGCAATATGCATAGTTCATATAGAAATACAGTACTAACATTTGTTGTCACTGGTAACTATCAATATTTTCTTTATTTCTTAAAGTGGAGTAAGATATGATGAAATGGGTCTTGTTAATTACATTTTAGTAATTCTTTGGTAGAGCATAATATGAAGACTATTCTCAATGTCGTTTTTGTAACTAGTGTAAACTCTATACATATCCCATCATTTGGGCTTATTTGCTCTTGTCTTCATTCAGCTTTAAGACTTAAGTCAGGATTATTTTTTCCCCTAATGAGATGTAAACTATTCATATTTCTCACATAACACAGTATGTTTAAAACTTAGCATAGTGTAGCTACAATATTATGACAGTGGCTGTCTGAAAAAAAAAGTTTTATAAAAGCCTCTCAAGTTCATTGAATGATTTCTCAGAAATAAAGACTGCTGAACTAAAATTTTACAGCTTGGTGTTTGTCTGGGTTCTGTCCTTTTCCTCTAGTTTTGGGAAATTAATTTGGTTTTGGATGTCTCAGCATCACCAGTGTAGAGTACTTCTTCTAGGTAAAGCAAAAAAATATATAAATTTCTCACTGAATCTTGGTATTTCTGCATTCCTGTAGGTCTCAGTTTGGATTTGATTGACTACAGAAGTGCAGGGTGAGTTAGGGAGAATCAGTAACCCAGGCAGAGGAATTTTTAACACCACTGTAACTCTTTCAGTCATATTTTTGTATAAACTAAAATTTCTTACTTTTCTAATTACACACCTGAAGGAATTTATTTAGGATTTGTTTGTATTTTCAGCAGTATAAATCCTATTCCAGTTGTATGTTGCATATGTTTATCACTACCCAGTAGCTCTTTGGTCATCTCTAAGTTTATCTTTTTGACAGCTTCAGTGTAAGTAGGGCCATATCTGCAATGTATGGTAAATCCAATGAAAATTAATATGCTTGGGCTATATTTAGGTGAATTTTCTTTAAAAAGCTTGTCAGTTTACCATCTGGTGATTTTTCTCATGCTAAGTCTCAGAGATTATTTAGTTTACTAGTTGGTTTTACTAAATATTTGAAATAAGAAATCTTGTTTTCTCAGAACCATTACCAGAATACTCTGATCTGACTTGACTAAATTCCAAAAATCTTAATATATCGATTTATATATCCCTATTCTGATGGCTTTTGAGCCACTTTTTAGAACATATGACTTTGCTTACCAGTGTAAAGAAGTCTTTGCATTACTGTGTTTTTAAAGTACATGACTCAAAAAGCTACAATTATTTACCAATATTAAACACATTACAGAAGTTATAGCTTATGGTTTTGTAATTCAGTGTATAGGTTGTGCATTACCACCCAAGGCACTACAGTTGACATCAAGAATCCAAAACCTCATTAAATTGGATGAGTGCAGATGCTATTCAATACCATTTTACATTTGGCGGTTTTAGCCTTCCGTTTTCACAAGGTTGAATAAGATCTTGTTTTCTTAAGCTTTGGATTTGCCTGCCTTTGAAAGAGAACTTAATTTTCTATTTTAGAAAAATTATCTCTCTGCAGTGTCTACAGGGAGCATCTACATGACAAAATTAAGCAGTGGAACTGTAGTCATCTTTATCACACTAATCCTTCCCCAGAGATTAGACTGTATTTATTCAAGTATCTGAAGTATTTCAGTATATTTAACATGAATAGATTCATATTATCATTAATTATGCTATTTAAACCCTGTTCAACTTAATGCTCAGATAAGTCATGTTCTTCAGGAGCCATTTATATGTCTAGGGTGAGAAGTTATTAGGATAACGTCATTGACAGTCGTAGTAGCTCTGCTTTATCTCTATCAGCGTGACATATTGAAACCTCATTAAATTTCTCTGTTACATCAAGGGATGCCAGCCTTGTCAGTTGGTGAAAGTTGCACACTATAACCAGCTGTGTTTTCAATTTAGGAAGGTCTTAGCACAGGCGTGAGACAAAAATGTGAGCCTCCCCTGTCTGTGTTCACATCATAGCTCTAAGCAGTGGGTGGTGGGTTAATGTGATGACATTTTGTGAAGGCTACCTGCATTTCAGGAGGCTGCCCTTTGTCTTCTAAGGTGTTGATAGATCTTTATTCCATCAGTAAATCTGATACAGCTGCTGGTGCTGTGTTTTTCACATAGATAGCAGTCTTTTAAAATATTTTTGCAAAACATAATAATTCAAAAAGCAACTGTGTGCCCTAAGTAGTGTTATTAATGCATAGGTAGCATTTGTAAACATGAACTGTTTGATTATATAGATCTAAAATAAGCTTTGTATCCAACATAATTTTGTTGTGTGGAATGGTGCAGGGTCTCTGCAAGTATTTGTCCTGAGTTGACCACTTCCTGTATTTCCCCTGAGAAGCAGTGGTGCAGTCCTAGAGGGGAATGGGAAGGAAGAGAAATTTTTTTGGGACTTTTTGCAGGAGTTCTGGGATAATCCAGATGCACACTAATTGACCTGAAATCTTCAGATGCGTTCTCTTCATGCAGTTTTACAAACAATAAACTTGGACAGGGAGAACTGGAGAGGGAAGAGAAGACAAAGCAAAAAAACCTACAAACTGCATTTCTGTGTTTCTCTTGAGCACTCTGTCTTTCCTTCGGGTTGGCACAAGTTTTCTGTCTCTCTCACTCATTTTAGCTGCTTTCTTCCTGGAGGATGAGGAGCCAGAGTAGGCTCTGCTGCTTTTCATTAGCACCTGCCCTGGTATGCATTTGAACGCTGGCAGGGCATTCTTACATGGCACTGTGAAGAAGAGGGGCAGCAGGGCTGCCAGTCTAGTCTGGCACTTGTGAAAGACCTCAAAACATATCTCCTCACAGGTGTTATTTTTATGCTGCATAGAAAGGAAACCAAACCAAAAATTTTGTGTAATGTGACAGAAATATTTAGGTATGAATCTGACTTAATAATGCTGATTTTTCAAAGCTTCTCTTAATGGAAGCATGCATTTCAAAGGATGCTGAGCTGGAAAATGTTTCTGCTTTCTGTGAGGGCATTACAAGTTTTGATTTGAGAGAAACAGCTATTTGAATAAAAGGTGCAACGTAAGAAGTGTCTAGAATACGGGAAGTTTAAATCACATCTCTGCGATGTATCAGATGAGTCACCACACTGTTATACCCTTGGCTTTCCTTGGGTGGAACTATTCCACTTTATGGAAAAGAAGAAAATAAAAATTAAAGAGATTTAAGTCTTAGTATTGCACAGGACTTTTTAAAGTCATTCCCTAACTCAAATACTGCTTAATGACGACCTGAAATTGAACATGTATAACAAGGTAGAAGAACATTTAGCTGGGAATAGCAAATCTGATGTAAGCCTCTTTCCATCACTTTTTTTCCTTACCTCAGTAGAATTGAGAGCCAAGGGAATCCCAAGCCAGCACTGATTTAGGCAGGTACGCACACCAGGTGCAGGATGATGCATTCGCAGTGTCTCTCCTGGTTAGCTCATGCAGTGCAGTTTCTGCAGTGAAATACCTGCTTCTTGGTCTGTGAGAATGCGGTTGTACAGCTTCTGGTTACAGATCTCATGCAGTTCCTGGTATGATCTCTGCACAGGAGTCATTTAAACAGTGAAGATCAGCGCTTAAAGAACTGAGTCTCATCAGTTATAGCATGGCCCCCTCCTTATAGGTGTTCTACAGCCTGCAAAAATCCTTCTCTATCTCTAATTAGCTTTCAGCCTCCATTCGCAGGAAAATGAGGTTTAGAGGATGACTCTCTTTCTTTCTCTTTCTCCCTGAAGAACTTAGTTTATTTGCAAACTAGAAACTTGAAAACATAACAAAAGCAGATATTTCTTCTTTGAGACTGAAGAATATAAACATGTGCTGAAACTTTTGTTTTTCAGCATTATTAAAAAATTACCATCTTCATTCAGTGGCAGACCAGTGCTTTTTTTAAATCACTGTCCTTGGTTTCCTAGTGAACCAAGATGTTCTCTGGCTACTACCATGGAATTATGTGGCTTTTTCCTAATAATGATAGAATTTTAGGGTTAAAAGGGAGTACAAGAGAGCATCTAGTTCATCATCCTGCCCCAAGGCAGCATGAGCTAATCCTGACAGATGTTTGTCTAACCTGTTGCAAAGCTTTACAGATATTCTTTAAGGCCCCCAGGCAACCTATTACAGAGCTGCACTATACTTACTCTTGGGTATTTTCTGCTAATGTTTAAAAACCTTCTGCTGTTAAGCTTGTCGCTTCTTGTCACTGTGGATATGGGAAGCAGATTGCTAACTTGCCCTTTGCGGTAGTTTGGGGTTGTTTGTGTTTTGTGTTTGGTTGGTTTTTGGGCCTTTTCTTTAGCTTAAAAATCATATAATGCCTTTGCTGTTTTACTTTGCTTGCTAGAGTTCCAGTCCTTTCAGTCTTCTCGTGGGGCTGATGTTTCTACAGACCATGCATGTTGCTATCCTGTATACCTGTGAGCTCCATTCAGATAATTCCTGCATTTCTTTTTTACTGTTACCCAGAATATATTCTACCAATCAGTTTGACTGCATTTTTCTGTACTAGAAACAGTTCTTCAAAAACCGCTCTTCATTTGTAGTCTTCTATTGAAATGATACATAGCAGCGGTACGGATATAGCTGATGTATTTTTTGTGTTAAGAGATGACCACGGCAGGCAGTAGTTACGTCTGTATCCTTACTTAGTAGTTACTCTTTCCTCAACATGTGCTTAAGACCAGTGTTGGAGACTAGATACTGAACTGGATTATATTACCAAGAGGGGCTGTATGCTCGAATAATCCATGGTTTTTAGTGATGGCCTACTGCTGAGTATATGAAACTTCTAGGTAATGTTTCTTTAATGCTTTAAAAATCAGTGTAATAACTGGACATGTTAAAAGACCTATTGAATGTTCATTTTTAATAATACCAAGTTTATAAACAGAAATCTGCACTGTTGGCTATCTCCCTGATGGTCATGTCATTTGCTGTTCCACAGAAGAGCCAGAAAATGCTATGGGTCAGGGGAAACCCCTGGCAGACAAACTCTATGGAAATAATTTTATCCCAGCTGAAAATGGAGGGACCTGTGGCCATTCCATGTGCATCCATGGAAGCTAGGTATTTATAGATATCAGAGGCACTATGAATGACTTGTAATCTTCGGGGAAATCTTTAACAACTGTTAACCCTAGCCATGGTCTTGAATTTCCATGACTGTCTCTACAAAAATGTATCTCTCAGGGAAAACAGTGTTTTGGTTTGATTGTTAAATTCAGAGTGAATAGTTCAGCTATTTGTGTAAGACCTATTAAGTCATCATGTCTTAAGAGTTAAATGATTTAAAGGACTTTGCTGTAAAAGAACTTTCATTTTCACCAATCCTGTCTTACTTGAAAGCAAACCTTCAGGGTGGGAATACAGCTTCTGAGAAAATGTTCCTCAATAAAGAAAATTCTTTTTTGCTATTACTTTATGTAAAAAAAAAAAAAGCCACTTTATTTTCTTTTTGTTTCTTTCTTGTTTTCTTTTTAAGCATTCATGTATTATCATAGTCACGTCTCTGTCACTGTCCCCATCCCCATTTTTTCTTGAATGTTCTGTTTTAAAATACGTGCACCTTGTCTAAAAAGCCAGCTGGGATGCCACAAATAGTGTGCTCTATTTATGACTGCAAAGTAATTACAATGGAATTTAAAGACTTGGTTTATAGATCCAAGACGAGGATCTTCTGTGTACACTAAAAGGATGAATCCTTTCCAGACCACTTCTTATTTGGCTGAAGATGAACTTGAGGAAGCATTTTAGAGTGTCAGCCAAGGCTGCTTTTAGAAAGACCTGGGTGGGATTCATACTGTTGATATCCAAATAAAAAGAGGCCCTGATTTTAATCTCTGCATGGTTACTTTATTGTAGTTATGAAACCATGAATTAACTTTAAGGCTTTCAGGGATGAAAGGAGACATATAAGCAAGTGCCTGTTATCTTTTTTAGATTCATGGGAAAATATTTCATCTAGTGTCCTAGCAGCTTTCTCTTGTGGACTTGTCTTTTGTTTATTCTCTTTCTGTGTGGTATGCATTTTAGTTTGTTTCCTGTGAGAGCAAAATCTCTGTGACTGAGAGAAATATCTTACAGGAACAGGCGAAGAAGATGGGCAATTTGGGGAGGAGAGAGGGGCTAATCTGCTATATATAAGTGAAAGTGTACTAAGTATTCTCTGCTTAAGGTGAAGCCGAATATAGTTCTTTCTGGTAAATGTCACTGAAAATTGTACAGTTTCAGTATTCCTCAGTAAAAGAGTTTATTTCAGAATTCAGTGAGGAGCAACAGTTTCAGAATATAGGCCTAATCATATAAGGGATATAAATATAATCATTCAAAGGAATATATTTTAGATTATCCAGAAACCTTTTAGAGTTTAAATACTGTTCTCTCCCAGTTTCTTTAGACACCTCAGCACCCCTCTCCCTGTCTATAAATCATATGGATGTCAGGGCATAATTTGTAGAAGAAATATACTTACTCTGCATAAAATTTTAACACTTAAACATAAATGCAAGTAGCTTTGGGATAGGAGAGACATATACATTTATGGTGTGTGTGACATAGAAAAATGCATTCTCTAAGCACTACTTTAAATGATTTTCAGGTAGAGAGGTCCCTTCCTATCAAACTAAGGCTTACTTTGTCATCAAGACAAAGGATATTTGGCTGCATGACTGTATTCCTAAGCAAATGTTTATATTTTGGTTAAAGAATAAGATATGCTGGTATTCTCAACATACAGAGACGGTCTCTTTCTGCTTTGCTTCTTGAGATACAGTAAAATGGGATTTCCATGTCTAACTGGAAGGCAAAACTGGACTCATCTAGTGATAATGACATTAGTTAATGAACCATGGCCTATAATATACAGGTGGTAGAGAAAACAGCAGTGATACCACTTTGAATGTAGCCACTGAGTGAACATGCAGTTAATAACAGGCTTGCTTCTCCTCATCAGCATGGAAAATCAGATGCTTCAAAGTCCATTCTGCATTCTTCTATTATGCAGTTATACTTCTTGAGCCGACCTGCATGATAATGACATTATTAAAAAATGCCTTCCAAAAATGAAATTCCCGGTTTCATTTATCTTTCTTCATGGAGTAGGAACATTGTCTTTTTTCCTCCATCTGCTCCACTCTGTGTTTCAGCTTTCCTTTTTTTTCTACAGTATCATTTAACAGACGTAATAAATGTATTAGGGTTCCTATATATAGTTAAACCTGTGGTCTTAGCAGAGTTAGAATAAGACAACAGAAAATGCAAAATTAAAACAAGACTGGTGTGCCAAAAAGGTGGCCTACATGGAGTGATGTGGTTGTCCTTGGCAGTCTGTTCAGCAGATACTGTCAGCGTCACTTGGGGGGGAGAGGGAGCAGGAGATGAGCAAAAAAAAGACCATCTGCTGTGTGGTTTTTTACACTGGGATTATACAGTTTTCCTAGTCCCTGTTCCAAAAGTGGCAGATCTTGAATGTCTGTGTGGTTTTTTTAGTGGTTACATATAGCTGCAGTGCATGTTGGCAAACAGAACTGACACCATCTTTGTCAGGAAGCAAACGATTGTTTCCATAGTTAGTCCAAGTTTTGCAAATAATCCTGTTCAACCTGACCATCTCTGCATTCCCAGCCTACACCATTTTGCCTTTTTACCCTTACCAAAGAGGAAAAAGTAAAATAAAACTCCAGGTATTTTAGTGAGCCTCTACAAATATTATTGCAACTGTACTGGCACAAGTGAGAACTTCTCTTTGGGGCAAAGGCTCCTAGTTAAACGAACACACATGCCACGCAGACTGCCTATCAGTTACTGGAGCACTGTCAATATTTTTACATTATTCGTAATTTTTTTTTATGGCTGGACATGAGGACACAACAAAATTAATACATCCAAAGACTGGAAATTATTTATAACTTTGTAGAATGTAAAAATATGTGGAATAAAGCACACTTGTGTACCTGTGCCATGTGAAACTTGTTCTTGTTCACACATTAGTGGGAATTTAGGTTTACAAACTTGGCATACCTTTTCCTTCTCCTAGGTCTATGGCAGGAATCAGCTCTGTCAGCATGGGCAAAATGCCTAGTGAAATCAGCAAACTCATGAATTGGACTTTAAAAGGGTAACAAGATCTGAATATAGAAGTACAACCATCACCCCTTTTTGAGAGAAAAATAAATTGCCCTTAAAAGCTTAGCTGAACCTAAATCATCATTTAGGTAATTCAGCTGACAGTTATTTAATGTTGGCAGCAGTATGTGTGTATGTACCACTGCCTGCTAGTCAATGGAAGATGTCATAACCATTCAAATGATTTATCAGTTTATAATTGTTATGCTCTGTTGTAGCTAGAGGCCAAGAGGAAGATAGTAGAGATTCTGCTTTAGCTCAGATTTTCCCTGTGGAAACATCCTACAAAATAATAGTAAGAATGAAATCAGTGCTTTACTATGGAAGCCAAATAGAATTATCTCATCCAAAATCCTATATAATTTACTGGCCATAATTATAATTCTTTGCTCTGTTGACCATAACACAGAATTGCTCTTACTGTGGGATGTTTGAGAAAACAAACTACAAAAATTTTTGATGAGGTTATCATTCTCCATTACATTTGGTAGTATTCTTCCAAAATGATCTAAATAAATGGTGTCCAAAATTAGCACATCCTTCAAGAGGAGGTTTTATAAAGGCAGTTGTGCTACCATAATCTATTTCTACCAAGGAAAAGATTAGGTATAAAGAATAGGACTAATCTAAAGTAATCAATGCTCAATTTACCAAGCCACATGCACAGAAAACCCAGATTATGTGGGCTTACTCCCTAGTAGCCTCCTTGTTTCTGGATGCTTTCCTTTTTATTTCAAAGCTGATACAGAATGATCAAAGACTTCCCTAATTTAAATCTCTTCAAGCCACATATAGTTTCTTGGGTGGTAAATACTACCTTCCAGCTATGAACAGCATTAAGTGATTGAGGTTTGCCTGAGTCCACAGATGGCCGGAATCAAATCTCAAAGCTGCTTCTGTCCTGCCACTTTGAAAACAAGATGATGCACATCATTGTTCCTATTATTAAAAGTTTCCATAATGGCCTTTTTAGCAAGTGGTTTGTATACTGCCCCAGGAATTCATATGTTCTCTCATTATCATGAGTGCAGAAAGCTCTGAACTTCTACCATCCAATCATACATACCCTTAGTCCTCTCAAATTTTGCACATTCTTAAAACAAAAGTCTGGCTTGAGCACTTAGATAGTTTGTTTTTGGACATTTTCTTTAGTAGAAGTGGATGTAAGAATTATGGTAAAAGAGCTGTCCTTACAAAGTAAAATGTAAAACTTGCAATCTGTACTACTTTTAGAGACTATTTGAACAATTACAGAAAAATCTTACAGAATTTGTTTTAGAATGCTAGCTATCATATGAGTAATTTATAGCTTTTTTTTTTTAATAGTCATATCAAAAATTTCTAATTGTATAAGGATGTTTAAAGGGTAAACATTAAAGAAGAAAAGAAGCTGTGGGGACACTGGGGACAAGTGAATTGAAAACTTCAGCATGGCAGTAACAAGTTGATATTCATAAGAAATAAAAGAGAAAAATAATCTGGGTTTTCTAAATGCATGGGATTACAGTAGTTAGAAAAATAAGAGTTAGGTTTTCATATTTAGCTCAGCACAGCTCCATTTTTTGTGTTTAGCATAACATGCTGAATAATTGCCCCTCTCTGGCACTGAGACATACTGGGATATGGGTGTACTGCATGTAATCAGGATCGATCAGTACTGTGCCTTTTTCCTACCTGATATAGTTTCTGTAAGGTGTATCTGCAGCTTTTGCACAGTTAGGCATTCTGAGCTTTTAACAAAACTAACAAATTTTTTTCCAAAATACAGCTTTGAAATATGGACAACTAGTCCCACTGTTTTCATGACTCAGATGGGAGCTCTGTGGCAGAGGGCTTAATATGGTTTCAGGTCACTGTTACACAGCAAGTCTGATGCCCTGCTTTAATTCAGCTATACTTGGACAGGAAATAGAAGGGACAGGAGTATCTCTGAGCCAGTTTTAGATCCCTCTGAGGTCTGGGACTGTCCCCAGATGTACCTAGTTCTTACAAGAAACCAGAGCAACATCAGAATCCATTGTCCATTGCTGTGAATGGAGTGGAGTGCAGCAGTGGTCAGGAAATTCAGTCCCTTGTTCTGTGTGGAGAGTTTTGTACGAGTGATCAGAGTTACCACTGTTACCTGTATAATTTTTTTTTTAATATCTTGAGAAATTCCTTTCAGGGATGCAGGTTATATTTTAAGTTGTCCTTCTTCTCCTTGTGCGTTATAAAAGGGCTGGGGCATTCAAAGCCAAGTTAGGCCCAACACACCCTGGGACCATTATATGTACTTCCACACACAGGATGGGAGATCTTCGTAATGTTATAAGGTCTAGACTGAAAAGGAATAGATTGCCTCACACCTGTGTGTAGACTGTATTTAAATCATGTATCTGTTTTTGCTGTCTCAATTTTATATTAATGTACCTTCACCTTTATTTAAATGCCAGTATAGAAAATGCAGTACTCTAGGCCACCAGATCTATGTAAGCAGTATAGAGTTAAGAAACTAAGACAGTCCAAACATGAAAAAAATGTAAAGACATGTTGCAGTCTGATGAAGATTATCAGACCATCACAGCAAAGCCCAAAAGCATCCTTCAAACCTCAGGGAAGAATGCACTAAAGAGTTACCATGGGAACAACAAATTTAAAGAACAAATAAAAACCAACAGCTATTTACACCCCAACAAAATTATACAAACAAACAATAAAAACAGAATTGTAAATCATCTAAACTCTATAACTAAGCAGAAATGTGGAAAAACTAAAATATTAAACATGGGAATAAAGCGGGGGGGGGAGGGGGAAGGTAGGAGAGGAACCACCCAACAATCCAGTGCTAAGACATAAAACAGAAAATAAAAATGCTGTATAGAAAACAAAACTGATCATTACCACAAGACAAAATATAAAGCTAAGCAAATGCTTCAATCTAGATAAATGTTAGCATTTTTGTGTGATTTCTGGTAATTTCTTTACTGTATCGTCAGTGAGTTTTTTCAGCATTGATCACAGGCAGCCTGTACTGAAATCAGTGTGTTATGCTGATTTAATGAGAATAGCTTTTGTCCATCATACTGGTATTCATGAAGAATATATTAGATATTGATACCTTGAAAATACAGAAGACATGGGATTTTGATTAAAGGGATATCAACCTATATTTCCTTACACATTCGGGTCCCTTTACACTCAGACTCCTCCAATACATGCCTATCTTATTTTTAAAAGCCAACTATGGGAAACTAAAATGTAGTGCTATAAGGTGACATTTATTTGACATGAGGAGGAAAGGCTATTAACCTGTAGCTGGAATAATTTTTAATGAAAAACTCAGATGTGATAAAAAGATGAGTGAGAATAGGCCCCCTAAGATTAATTTGTGTTGAGAGTATCTTGAAAATGTTCTGTCTTCCTCCATCAAATAGTTGATTTATGGATATGATGCCAATAAAAATTTATACTGTAAGAAAAGAAAGAAACCGAAACCAAACCCAAAAACTTACCATACTTCAGTGTGTTGGAAGCATCCTTCTTTATATTTTACTTAAGAGATAAAATGTAATTTCACAAATTACTGGAGTCCATTAAGGAAGAACAAGACTGTGTGGTCCAAAGTCTCACAGGGATTCTGGTCTATGTTCGGGAAGCAGCTTATTCATTTTCTCCCAGACAAATACTTGTTACTTAGCCATTAAATCAAAGATGGGTCCACGCTGCCAAATAGATTTGAATTCAAACTATTAGAGAATTTTAGGTCACTCCCTTCCAGAGCTTTGATTTGTGCCCATCTCTTAATGTGGTGAGGCTTTTAAACTTCTGATTGCTTTACCAGCATTAGTTAACAGATGAAACTCTGTGAACATTCAAGGGAGGGTGGGAGGAATGGTGCATTTTGAAAGATTCTATTAATTTTCTTTGGCCAGACTTTGAGTTTGCCTCTTTCCCCTTTTTGGCAAGGTCGTGGTTCTCATGAATATTTGACTGAGCAGTTGAATTTGCATATGGGAGAACTTACAGTGGAAGTGGGTATTTTGACTTGGTGGACAAGGACAAGTAATTAACACAATACACATTATATATTTCTACACTGTACTAGTAGAAGATAATCATCTGCACTTAAAAATTGCAAACACATTTGTTGGATGAATTTGAATAACTGAATTTGTTCCTGATCATTCTTCTTGCAGAGGGAGGGAACATGCTTGTCAGATAAATAATTAATTAAAAATAGATTTTGATTCTATTGATCACCATTTTAAAAAAGAGAAACCCCACCTCTTGCTGGTTGGAGGCGGAATCCTTCCCTTGTTTGAAGGTAATCACTAATTTAAAATCTACTCGGTCACGTAAAGCAGAGAAGTTAGTTGTTTGCTTCAGATACCAGTTAGTGTCTGTGCCACAGTTGGGAATCTCAACAGTTTTTGGGATCTCATCCTATAACATTCTGAGTTATTCCACGCAGGTCAGTGCCTCCCAGAATAGTCATTTAACATGGGAATCTGTGCAAAAGTTGAGCTTTAGCAGCAAACTGAGAAAGTTATAACAATGCTGTAATATTAACAGCTTGACGCAAATTAATTGCGCTTCTATTGTAGAGATATCACTACTGAGGTTAATCAAAAGAGAGTTAAAAAAAGAAACCTACATCCTTCCCACCTTGAAATATGTAGTGTAATCAATAGCAAAAAATACATGGTGATCAGTGAAGATCTGTTTCATTTACTGTTTACTGCATGGTTGCTAAGGAATTTTGTGGAAGATGGGGGCCAGGTTTGTGAAATTAAAGTTTTTTATCCATTACAGATTTTGTTCCCTGTGTGAGTCTGCGTCAGTAGCACATAGTGAAATTCAAAGTTATTCCAGACTCCTTCATTACATGTGTGCTGACTGCTACTGAAAACCTCATATGATTCTAAAATACATTCTACACTATAGAACTCAAAAATTAATGCAGTTTTTTGAATAATGTCAATTTTTTGATGGGAAAAACAAACCAAAACAACCCAAGCCAAACACCATGGATTTGTTCCTTTTTGTTTACGAGGATATGATTGTGAAACATTACTAATAAACTTTTATTAACAATAATAAATGACAGCTGTGTGTAACATGTACCAAAAGCCTGTTCAAAGATTCATTTCTAGGTTGCATGTCATGTTTAAAGCTATAAAGTATAATGACCTTTTCAGAGATCAAAGCCTCGTCTTTTTTTTTTTTTCCAAAAAGAAATGTTTGAGGTTGTAAGAGCAGTGAACCCACTGAGTGAAGTTTCAGTTTCTACCAGAAGTTGATTAATAGAGAAGTTAAGAATGATAGTGCCATGGGGGAATAAGGGGGACAAGCCAGGTGGACAAGAAGTTGACCACATGCACTTTTCCTCATGCACCATCCAGTAGATTAATTTGCTACCTGTGGATTATCCCCCTAACAGAGGACTCTGTAATGAACCTGCTGTAGGTGGATTTCCTTGTGTGCATTGTGTGGCACAGAGCAAGGCTATGCTGTTAGTCAGCTTGCTGTGCGTCATCACTCATAACTGCACTCTCTCATGCCTGCACAGAAGCACGGCTAATGTGGTAGCTTTGATGCTCTTAGTCCTGTGGAAAGATTTCTAGGCTGGCTCCATTCAGCTGGTGTAAGCCTGCCAAAGGACAGCAGCATCATCTGGATGCACATTCCTGTATCTCCATCAGTATTGTCACAGGCCTTGATAGTACTCTCTGTCTACAAGGAATCTTTACTCATGCATGCTTTGGAAGTAGCACATATTTTTCCGATGGCATGTACTATGCACTTTGCTTTTATTTAAACTAGGGGTTGTTCAGAGAGTATTAAAAGGCTCTCATTGTCCTCAAACTTGGCTTGAAGTTTATAAAGTATAAAGCAGAAAACTCATGTGTGAAGTGAGTGAAACTCATGAGTGATGATGTTTGGAACCAGCTACCAGGACATTGCCACAAATAAGGAAAAGGATATTTTAGTTGGCTACCTTTGGCCTGGAATCTTGTCTGGAGAAGTCAGGCAGTCTCCCTATAACTGAAGCTTGCAGGTTGTCTTGTTCTGCTGTAACATAAAACAAGTAGCATAGATCGTATAACACAATGTTGCTTGCCACTACTTGCCATTGTAAAATTCAGATGTAATTCTTCCAGGCTTTTCTCTGTTGTGTGAAGGACCATGAACCCTGCTATGAGTCTTTTAACCACAAAATTCTAAATTCCAGATAGGATAATTTTGTTAAAGTCTTCTGAGAAATAAGTAAAAATTTATGATGAATGCAAAATATTTTTTTCAGCATTTTTTCTGAACGAAATTTTGTATAAACCATTTCATGTTTTATGGGAAGATCACTGTGGTCTTTGCAGAACTTCTGTGGTAGAAGTTGTGACTAAGAAGATCCTTCTTGTCAATTTTAATTGACCTGCTAAGGTAAGATTTCCCTCTCTCCTCTCTTCTGCGAATGTTGCAGCATTACTGACTTTGTCTGTAATTGGAAGTTACTGAGTAAAGATAGGCTTCTCAAGGAATGTATTCAAACTCCACACTATTGTTAACTGTGCTGACATTGAGCAGATGTTGAAAAGGGTAGTTCCAGTACTGACTTGTACTTTCACAATCTTTGGTCAATATTCTTACCATCTATGCTCTTAGGCAGCATTTTTCTGTGCTGTATTCATCCTTAAAATTCTTTAGCTGAGCAGAGACAGCACAGGTGGGGTTCATCATCAGAATTACCTGGTATTTCATCACCTTACTTTCACTCAGCATTATTTTGACTTCCTGGCAAACCTTTCCATAAGCCAGCTTCCCAGCTTCTTGGTTTGCTTACAAGTGCTCAAGGGAATCACAGGGAGTTTGCCCTTCTGTGCTTAGGCTGGCATCGCCAAGTATTTCAGCGGTGATATCTTAGCAGCCAGGTTTGAAGAGCTCCAGCTCAGAATGAGGGAAGGGGCTATTTTGGGTGGTATTACTCCACTGCAGACACAGAGACTGTGGATAAGCACATATATTTATAAGGGCTGAATTTTGGAAGACACCAGATACCGCAGTGATAAGTGCCATACAAGTACCTAGATAAACTCTTTTCTGGGATGCTGCCAATATAACATCAAATGAAGTATGAAGTTAACGTCTTGTGTTGCATAGTGGCTGTAAACCAGGGCATTTCATCCTGAAGAGGAGAAATTGATGACACTGTGCTATCAGCAACTTCAAGTTTTACTACAGCCTAATGGTAAACTAAGTCTCCATAATAATGGCACCAGAAAAATGATGAGATGGCATTTTATAAAATGACATTAAGAGAGGAGTCAATAGCAAGTACAAGTTGAACAGTAAATAACACATTTAGCTATGGCAATATATTGTCTGTACAGAATTATTCTCCCATCAATAGCAATCCATTGGGTTTGGATCAGACTGACAAGGCATTGCAATTGCAGTTCATATCTAAGTAAACAGATGGAAACATAAGTAAGTTTTCAGAATCAAAGAAGCAATTAAGCTAACCAGTATACATTTGGTACAGACATAAAATGACCATGCAGCACCCTTATCTCTTGGTTTGGTCATAATATTGTGCATATATATTTGTGGTTCCTTTCTCTGTCTCTCTCTCTCTTTCCCCCGCTTTGGTAACATTGTCCAGATCTTCTTTCCTGCCTGTGGGGCCTCACATTAGGGTATCATATTTTTTCCTATCTGGTGGCCTGTGGTTTGTCTGTTCGTCTATCACTTGAGTGTTTCTATTTTGGTGCCAACTTATAACATCCCAGACTTCAGATCAAGGGTTTCTAACAGAGAGATTGTGCCATGGACCTGCTTCCTTCCCATTTGTGATCATAAAACTACCCCTTTTGTTCACACAAAGCTCCTGCAATATGCTGCTCGGGGAACCAAGACCTGCCCTAACAAAGCAGAATTTCTCCTAGTGAAAATGGAATGATTCCAATGGAGTCATCTATATGCTCCACACTTTTCTCACCCAGGCGTGTAGGAGTTGTGTCTGGGCAGACTGGGTACAGTTTCATTCTGTACCAGAATTAGGAGAGCAGATGGGTGATTTAGAGTCATATTTCCCTCCTATCTCTGATCCTGCACTGAATCCAGATCAAAATCACTATTTTCCATCTCATCACTCTCATTCTTTTCTTCTAGCTGGGCTAATTCTTTTCTCTCTTTCCCAGCCTCCACAAGGAGATGTTGTCTTTTATTTCAACAAGAGACAGTTACCAAAAGTTTCCTCTAGGCATTGTGAAGAAGAATGAGTGTTGATCCAAAGCTAGAAGAAGACAGGGAGTATCTTCTTCCCCACCCCACCCTCCAATTCAAGTAGAATGAAAGTAAACTTGTGTTAAAAGCAGAATTTAATTTTTTTGTTACCTATTTTAAAAGTTGGAAAGATGGCTTGCTAGAGTAATCTTATATCCCAAGGATGACAATACTGTCTTAACAGGGGAAACATGTTCTTTGAGCAGGGAATTCAGCCTTCAATGTGTCTACATTAAGAGTTCCCTCAAAAGTGTTGCTGCTGTTGCGTTTCTGAATGCCTTTGACATGTGGGCAGCTTTGATTCCAGATTATTCGTCATAAGGAACCAAAAAATATTTCTATTTTCACCTTTTCACAACACATTTTTCACCTTTTTGGGGCTACAGTGCTAGAAGGAGAACTGGGGTTGTTTTATTCTTGGCTGTAGTTCTTGATTCCATAAAGCATATGGAAAGCCAAAGGGACAAAATGGAAATACAGAGGCTACCAGTTATCTATGCATTAGCCGTGGAGACTGTTCCTTGCATCTTTCTAGAGTGCTAGTTTTTGTCTACATTTACCTTTAAAATTCCATTTTTAAAAATTTTAAATCATTCTTTTTACTATGCTGTCCAATCTTCCATCCAGTTATTAAATCAGGTGCACTAAAGTGCAACTCTTTACTATGAATTGGTCTGGACATGAAATCTTTTAAGAGCTAGGTTAAATTTAATATTAAAAGTTATGACTAAACAATTTAACAAGCTATCAAAAATTAGTGAGACTCCTCACAGGCATTCCAGCATTCTCTGACTTCCTTTTCATGCAAAGCAGTCTGTGCCATGTAACCAGTCCTATAGAACTGCAGCTGCAGTTTAAGGCTAGTGCATTGCGTAAGAGTATGCACTTCTGCTATCAAAACTGGCTTTTATAGCCTTAAGCCCAGTCCTTAAAAGTAAGGCTAAGCAAGATTATACTATCTGGGATATTGATGCTGTTGTTTTGCTCTGGATGCTAAGTCATATCTCTTACCCCTTGGATTTTATTCCTCTATCAACCTTACTATGGGCTAGTTTATTGTTTCTGAGACTTGTTGTGTCTTACATACTTCGAAGCGTGACCACGACCCTGAACTTCCCTTTTAAGGACACTCATGTCAAGGGTGTATCAAATATGCCTGTGTCACAGGGGAACACCAACGCTGTATAAAGTAAAGCAGACGGAGTGTAGAAAGGATCCCACTGTCAGAAATCAGAGCTTTCTCCTCAGCCCCCAAACCTGCTTATTTCACCAAGCAGAATATAAGAGCATATGCACAGACAAAGTGGCATCCCATTACATTCCTCCAGGGTAAATAATTTATCAGGATTGATGCTGATTAAGTATAAATGTGAAGAGTGTCAGGAATGCAGGTGACACAGTAGTGAGTGCTGGCTTTTGCCTCCAAGGAGTGCAAGTCACATTTCTCCCTTTATATGCACATCCTCTTTTGGGGAATGTTTGGGATTCTTGTCTGCTATTTTACTTTTGGGAAATAGAGCTCTTTTAGAAGAAAACAAAATACATTCACTCAGGCTAGTGTCATAGCACACATTTAGTCCTAGAGCATGTTCTCATTAGGAGATAATTACATTTGGTTGGATCTTCAACTCACTGATTTTATTCAATCCTCTCTATAAAGCCTTCTATTTCAGTCCTCCCTCCTGAGTACATTTCATTCCTGAAGTTTTATCTGTCTGTTTTAAAAATGCTCCAGTTACTTCTGTCTCAAGGCCATAAGCTTTAAGCAGGCTAAAAGTTGTGTACATGTACCTTTCATCAGATGGCAATCCCCACTGCACTGTATTGTTGTAATACAGGCACTGAGACAGGCCTTGGGACTCCACTAGTACACGGGACATCCAAATGCTAGATTTTGTAACACCTGTGGCGGTGTTGATGTGGAGGTTGTCAAAGTATCCAAGCCACTTTTCCACGGATCTAATCCAAAATATTCATTTGGTTCTTTTATTCCTGAGACAGCAAATGCCAACCGCTGTTTAAAATTCTAAGCCTAAAATACTGCACAGTGATGCAGAGTGCCTGAACTCTGCTGATAGCAGCTACTTAGAAGACATTTGTCAAATATACAGTTTACCTAGATCAAAAGTGTATCCCCTACAGAGAGGGCAAAAAGTCAGGATAGGAAATTGAAGGAGCGCTCTCCTCCAGAGAGAGCACAAGCTTCAGCAGAAGCTTGAGCCACTAGTGAGTGGCCAGAGAGATGAGAGCTTTGACTAGATGTAAATCAGCAATGAATGCAGCTGGAATGCACATCTGGGGTAATTAATGGGAAGAAGGCTAAACCTCTTTTTAGACTCTGCTAGTCAAGGAACTTGAGCCTAGTACTGCCAGGCTCACTTTTGATACGCTTCATGATGTGGCTTGGGTCATCCTTAAGTCAATCCTACAGTGGACAGGAAGGAAAGTGCCTCTAATGCACTGGAGTATTCTCGGTTGTCAGATGAAAGGATGAACACAGTGATTTTTCATAGCTGATATTTGCTAGATGGTGTGCCAAAAATAAACACCAGTGGAATCTCAGTGGAACTGGCCCTTTTTAAAAGCAAGAAAACAAGCAGGAGATGACACATGAGATGGAAAAATTGATAGGGCCATTACAATATTTTTGTGTCCACCAAAAAATTACTACCTGGGCTTTCGGCTGTAAACTGCATCCCCAGATTTGATAGATAAGGAATTGGCTGGACAGACACAGCCAGAGAGTTGTGGTCAATGGCTCTGTGTCCAGGTGGAGTCTGGTGATGAGTGGTCTCCTTCAGGTTTCTGTCTTGGGACTGGTGCTCTTTAATATCAGTGACACAGACAATGGGATTGAGTGCACCCTCAGGAAGTTTGTAGATGACACAAAACCGAGTGGTGTGGTTGGCACAACATAAGGACAGGATGACATCCAGGGAGCCTGGACAAACCTGAGAAGTGGGCCCACATGAACCTCATGAGCTTTAACAATATCAAGTGCAAGGTGCTGCACCTGAGAGAAGTACTGAGGGGTTCTGGTGGATGAAAAGCTGGGCACAAGACAACAGAGTTTGCTTGCAGCCCAGGTGGCCAGTGGTATCCTGGGCTACATCGAAAGAGAGGTGGCCAGCAGGTAGAAAGAGGGTGATTCTCCCTCTCTATTCTTCCCTTATGAGACTGCATCTAGAGTGCTGCATCCAGATCTGGAGTCCTCAGCACAACATGGACCTGTTAGAGGGGGTCCAGAGGAGGCCACAAAGGTGAGAAGAGGGCTGGAGCAGCTCTTCTGTTAAGACAGACTAGAGAGTGGTGTTGTTCTGCCTGGAGGAGAGAAGGCTTCAAGGAGACCTCATTGTGGTCTGCCAGTACTTAAAGGTGACTTGTAAAAAGAGAGGGAGAATGACTTTTTACATGGGCAGACATTGACAAAATAAAGGGAAACAATTCTGAATTTGAAGAGAGGAGATTTAGATTAGATGATAGAAAGATATCCTTCAAGAAATGCTTCACTGTGAGGGTGGTGAGGCACTGGAACAGGTTGCCCAGAGAAGTTATGGATTCCCCGTCCCTGGAAGTGTTTAAGGCCAAGTTGGATGGAGCTTTGAGCAGTCTGACCTAGTGGGTGGCATCCCTGCCACAGCAAGAACATCTAGAACACTAGATGATTGTTAAGGTCCCTTCCAATCTAAACCATTCTCTAATTCTATGAAATCAAAAACATCTATCAAAAACAGCTCAGCATTTTCTTACAGAAAAAGAGGGACATCCCTTTCCTTATACTTACAGTCCTAGCATTCTCAAAGTCCACAACTTTTGGAATCCAAGACAGTCATCTCTTTGAGTTACCCTTCTCTTTTTCCCATATATCTCCTTGTAAGTGCATTAGCAGGAAATCCAATGGCATGTGCAGAAATAACTTCCAGACTTATGAAAGACAAGTCAATCAGTTGTCCTTTGACATGGAATATTTAAGAGTTAGGTAAAACAAAGTCTTTAAACTAACAAAAAATCTACCAACTGTTAGCCAAAAAAAAAAATCATGTTAGCTAACTAATATGACTAGCCATTATAGAGTAGGAATATGTAACTCTTGCAATGCTTTGATTAGATTTACTAATATTTTTAATCAGACAGTGTCTGCTCTGTTCCATTTTCTTGTTGTGTTAAACTGTGTTGACAGCTATGCTAGTGAAAGTATTCCAGTGCACTGAAAAGATGGGGAAAGACATAAAAGCTTCCCAAAGGATAACTGAGAATAAATCCTATAAACAAATATAGAAATGAGCTTAAAACCACAAAAATTTATTGCAACTAGTCTTGGCTTTTCCCAAATATTAGGCATATTTAAATCTAAAGTCCTAGCCTTCTTCTGGAAAAATTGACTTTGAAAAAAAAAGTCATCTGAGAGGTTTAAAATTTTCAAAATGTGTTGATGAAAGCATGTTTGTTTTTCTAGTTTTAATTTAACTTATCAAATCAAATATAATTCCACTTAGGTTTCTTTAAATCTGAATGCCAAAACAGTATTTTATGTAAACAGCAACATTATTGTTTGAAACATTTTTTCCTCATGAAAACTGTTGGTACCATGCAAGATGTTTTTCTTTTTTTCTGGACAGTCTTAAAATGCTAGTAATTTTGTCCAGACTCTGAATTACACAGCTGCTGGATTTTACTGTCAGTCCCCTTAATTCAGGTTTTCTTGCTTCACAGGATTTGATTAACCAAAATAATTATTTTAAGTTTATTGTGAAATGTCTGTTAAGTCTGGCAAGGGCTGTAGGCTAAGTGAAGAGTAATGCTATCTAAACTTAGGATAGAAGACTGTACGAAACATCACGATGAAGGAAAAAATAGACTCAGAGTTTGCTTCTGAAATATATTCTCATTTTGGTGTTTATATATAGCAGTCATGTTCACCAGAGACAATTTAGAGGATGAGGAGAATACTGGCTCTGCTGTACATGTCATCTTGACAAGGTGTAAAGAGAGTGTCATTTCAAGCTAGTTGTGAAAAGGGCACAGGGCCCTCTTGGAAGTGGTACAAGAAAAGTCTGCATGCTGCACAGGAGTCAGTCTTCTTTAGAAACCTTTTATTAGTACAAAGCAATAAACTAACTCGTGTGTGTTCAACATCATGAGATACAGTTTGAGTGTTCCTCCCCCTGCTCAGAGCCTCACCAGTAGGAGTAACAATTGTAAGCAGCATGCAGCTGCGGAGCCATTCAGGCCTGACCCTGCAAGGTCTGCTGTTGACTGCAGCCTGTTACTCATCTCACGTAATGTGTAAGGCAGCTTGGGCTGATGCAGCCAATTTACCTAATTTACCCTTTCTGTAGGTGGGAGGAGTGAGCAGTGAGCACCTTGCCAGTGAGACACAGCAACCTTCCAGTGTTTCTGAGCACTTTGCTGGAGCTTGAGGCTGGTTAAGTCAGCCTTGGATAACAGTCACTCAATTGACTCTTATATATGCTACTGGCATTCTCTTAGAAGCCAAATCAGATACCTGCTCCTTGTGAAGGACTTGGATTGCAAAACCAGAGCTGTGTTGAATTCAGCATTTGAGTGAATTTGGAATGTTGTTTGGGAAAAAAATAGAAAATAATATGACTCATTCTAAGACAGCCATAAAATACAGCAGTGTCAGAATCATAAATTGTTGTCTGTGAATGTATCACCCACCTATCAGAGACAGTCTTCTGCCAACAGCTCTGCCAATAAGAGATGGGTTTTGCATAATTTTTCAGGTGGAACATGCTGAATTTAATTACAGAGCTAAAGTTTATCACTCAAAAAACATCATGGCATTGTTTTAGATTATTTCCTCTTCCATTCTCAGCAGCTCTACTGTGGAGCAGTAGCCTTCTTAAAGATGTTTTGTGGACATTAGGAGCAATAAAGGAAATCCTGACAACATAGTTTCCAAAGTTACCCAGAGGTCATTACTAAAATGGGACCACCAGCAAAGAGGCAGCATAGAAAAAATAAATCCATGCTTCAAAAAATCTCATGTCTTGACTTCACTCCACTCATACAGGATGTTCTGATAAACACAGAAAAATAATCTTATTTGTCCTTATTTGCTTAGTTATCCCCTTTACTGCTTAAAAGTCAATAGATTCATACAACTGATCTCTAGCTGAATCACCCTAGTTACAAGGAGCAACCTGTATTTTGGCTGAGGTGGGTACAAAATATAAGCAGTTAAGGACTGAATGGGATAGATTGTTTTAAGGGGTGTTATATGTGCTTGCACAAAAGAAGAAAAAAACCACACATCCTATTCTAACCTTTGCTAGTCTGCATGAGGCATGCTAGAGAATGAAGACTGTGATCATTTAGAGCAGCTTAAACTCAACCATATTTTCATAGTGCTTGTGTTGGTTATCATAGTCTCTTAGAAAATATGGTAATTCTGGGAATAACAAGTGATAACTGTGGGAGGGACAATAAAGCAAGCCTGAGAGCTGATGTAAAGATTGCCAGCTTCTTAACTTTAAGGATGACATAATTGCTGTCACCACAATCCATCGATGCAAAGAGGCTGGAAGCAAGCTGGCAGAAATACAAATTTTTCAGAGTTGACTGGTGGAGTAATTTATTTAACTGTCCTTTTGAGCAATGTTCATATAGGCTCCCCATAGAGCACACACTGTATATCGTCCCTATGAAATATGATGAAGCACAGATCTTTTCGAGCACATTAGCAACTAGATCCAAAACAACAGGGCTATAATTTTACAGTTACTGTGCATGATCCATTCCCCTCCATCCCCCCCAGCCCTTTTTTGGCTGTTACTTTCTAAAGCATGAAATATATCCTGTAATGCAACCCTTCCTGAAAGAATATATTATCAGTGCTTCTGTGTAGTGGATGGAACTGTCTAAAGATTTCTGTTATGTTTCTAATTTTTCCACTGTTTTTCAAATTGTTTTGGGAATGAGACAAGTCAAAATAACTTGAACTAGGAAATGGAAAAGGAGGAGCCACAGTTAAGAGCACTACTATATAGTAAGATTTAAGTGACTGTTAGGATTTTCAGTGTCTTAAAAATTGTCATGGAGTGCTGGCTGAAGTGCTTTGGATGCAAGGAAGACTGTAAATACTTTAATTGCCAAAGTTAAGCTTCTTCACTGCTCTTGTCTGTAATACAAAATCACCTAAGGAAAGTGAAAGTTCTGCTGACCGGTGCCTCCTCAGGTATATAATTTAAGAAGTATTGAATAAGATGCGGTGCTATCATCTTGTTGTATCATCACTGACATTGCTTAGAGAATTTGCTTATTCTAACACAGTGAGGTGAAGTATTATTTTACACAATATATGGGACTGGCAGGGTGCAGTGAAACAGACATTTTTAATTCCCTTTTTTTCCCCATTTACTCAGGGGAGAAAAAAAAAAGTGTAGCAAATACCCTAGAAAAATATCATAGGAAAAAAGTTACCTCTCTCTTATACTATGTAGGAGAGCTTACGTTCCTGTAAGCAGGCTGAGAAAGCGGGAAAAACTTCTTTCCGTAGGATCTCCAGAGACTGCCAGTTCTATTCTACTCCTAGTAGAGTTTTCAGGAGGTCGTAAGCAATACAATGGATTTTTAAAAAAAGAGAAAGCATTAAAAGAATTCTCTATGAACCTTGCTGCCCTGGACAGAACGTCCCTCCTTTGGCTGGGATTGTGGTTCCATTTTCTTGGCAGTAAGTTTGAAGACCATGGAGCTTGTGGAGAATGGGGGAAACTACAGCCTTATTCCAAAAGCTGCAGAGATGGTATGGCAAAGTTATAACTTCTCATGTCCCTTAGAGAAACTGATTGTTGAACAGACCTGACATTGATGCATCTGGGAAAGGAGTCTGACAAGGAGCCTGCATGAAAATACGTGGGATTTGTACCTGTCTGAAATGACAGGTGTCCATCTGACTCAAGCTCCTCCATGTCACAGGCAATGGGGACACTGCCTCACACAGTAGTTAAAATTTCAAAAACAAGCCATGTGATTCAAGTCAGGAGATACTCTGATTTGTTGAGTGTATTGCAAAAATGATCCAGTAGGAACTGGCCTGAAATTGGCTCATCTATCATTCAATATGTAGCAATTTTTTTGCATTATGATTCATGCTGTCATTGTAATTGCTGTAACTATCAACTGATAGCTGACAGTGGGAGCCAGCCTAAATCTCAGGGTAAACAGGGAGGGTAAACATTACTTTCAAAGGAGTTATGCCTGCTCCATTCCACCAATTAATTGAATTAACTTCATGAAAAGCCACATGGCTATTGTGTGTTGTGTCATGTTGTGTCGTGTTGTGTTGTGTTGTGTTGTTGAGGGAAGATGGGGATTATAAAGGATGTGCAAGTCTTTCCTGCTGTTATGTGGCATAAATCAGCAAGTCCTCTGCTCCATGGGAAAAAATAGACTCCTACAGTGAAATCCCTGGTTAGTGCTAGGATCTCCACTTTGATGAGCTTAAGTCTCACCCCCTAACTTTCAGAATTAGCAACCAAAGTATGAATTAATTTCTAAGTTGACAGTAAGGATAATCAGTTGCAACTAAGAGCTACTGAATCTTTGCATTTCTGTTGAACAAACTCAGATAATTGCTTCAGCAAAAAAAGATAAAATGACATTTCTCAAGGGTCCACTATTTGAACATATATCCAGTGTTTACTGTGTTTTCTTACTGTGCTTCCTTTTTGCACACAAAATCCCTGTTCTCTTTGGGAAGGATTTTTGAAAGCCCAAAGAATGCAGGATCAGGTAGAAGTTAGGCATGGGCATACTGGCTGTGTTTTCAGAATATGATATATCATTCCCTTGCTAGTTTCTCATAATTCCTGGCTCAGAGAGTGCATTTTATTCAGAGAAAGCAGTGTAGCTGGTCTATGTCGTTGGGACATAGCCCAGATGTGTGTTGGGGACATGCAGCACGCAGCATTCTGCTATTTGGTTTCTGAGTGCTTGTATGTCATCGTACTGCCCATACATAATTCAGATATAAGTGAAAGCCACTTTCCTGAGCTCCCATGTTGATCCATAGGGTCTTTTTAACTTTGTAGAAGCTTGCAGTGGCAAAGGGCAGAGGTAGTTAGAAATGCCCTTGTCTGTTCTGTAGGTTGCATCTGTTTAAATTTCAGTTCCTAGACTGACACAGTGTTCTCAGAGCCATATCTTTTAAAACTTTCCAGTAATATTAATAGGCAATGAGGCTAACCTGTGTCAATTTTACATAGAAAAGGATTTTCTTAGCTGAACTTTTAAGTATATACAGCACTATTTTCTACTGCTTATCTCTGTAGCATATTTGTTGTATAAGAATAATGTCTTTTCATTCCTCCCACTGCTACCTTTCATTCTTTGCTAGTCTACATAATGATTTTGGAGGATGAATGAAGAAGCTCTGTTTGAGCTCTTAATGAAAGCTGCCTTTTTATCTTATCTTCCACTCTCAAAGTAACTTTCTGGTGACTTTGTTTGTTAGAGAGGATAAACTGTTTGCTTCAACTTTGGTTTAATTATGATACTGCACTGTAAAAAAAAAACTTAATGAGAAAATACTTGGGATTGCTTTGTACATAAAATCTAGGAAAAAGCTTATGGGCTGAATATTTGCAAAAAAGAGCAAAGCTGGGACAAACTAATTCCATTTGGTTCTGGTTTTAAATAGCCAATCTTATTTATGGTTTTCTTTTTTGCTTGCTTGTTTGTGAAGTTGGACATAAGAAATCCAGTCACAAAAGAGTGCTCTGGTGTGCTTGGTGCATATGTGTAAAATCACAGAATCACAAATTAATCTGAGTTGGAAGAATCATCAAGTACAACTCTGAAGTGAATGGCCACTATGGGGATTGATCCCCAACCTCAGTGTTACTAGCACCATGTTCTAACCTAGATGATGATGATCCCTGCCACTACTAGTCTAAATTTAAACCTATCCTCTGTCTGGATATCTCTCAGTATTGTGTCATTTTTCAGTAGAGACCTTGTTGAAATGGAAAGACTTTGGACATTTGTTCAGGGTGTCTGAAGGTCCCAGATGCAGTATGTGTGATTAGTCCATGGGGCATGTGGAGAGCACAGGAAGGTACAGGCTGCTGGTCTGCATTTGTCGGGTAAACTGAGCTCAAATCACTGATGCAGTGCATTAGGGATAGGTATTTTGGAAGTGTTGTGCATGCACCACTAAGTGCAAAAATAAACATTCGAACCTGTGGAGCTGACATCTAAGACACCACATCAACAACTGAAGCACAAAGAGTGACTTGAAACAGGCAGTTCAGAAAGGATCTTCATCTAGTCAAATGGTGAAATTTATTTATGAGCTGAGAAACAACATAGTGTTTTGAGAATTTTTTGAACACTATTCAGAGGATTGAAGTGATGCATATGCCTTATGCTGGTCCTCCACAGAGGAATGATATTCATCCAGTGTGAATACTTTTGAATAGAGAATGAATATTTAAACCACATGGAGACAACTGATGAATAGAAAAAGAGGATAAATTATCAAATTAATTAATATTAGTAGTGAGTGCTTACAAATAGTGCTCATCAAGGACTAGACCTTTTGTTGCTCTGACTGGGTGGGCCCTTGCTGGTTTGAATTATCTTTGTAAGAAAATGATCATCAAAGAAGGCAAAACATATTTTAAGAAACTCTTTTAATACAGCGTAACTCAGAACAAAACATACTATTGTTTAATAAAGCTATCATAGGCACAATTCAGAATTTATAAAAGTTAGCCTCTTGGCTTGAAAGCAGAACAATATCCTATTCCAGTACTTTTCTTTTACTTATTATGAGGAGTTTTATTCAAATATAATGTATTTGTTTGTAATAACCTGGAACATAAGTGGCCTATAAAAGTGGAAGAGAGAGCAGCAAGCCAAAATGCTAATGCTTAAATTCCGTGAAGAAGTACTGAACAATGTATTTCTTTGATTTTTATCAGTACCATTATTAACTCTTAGATGCAAAACATACAGACAACAGTGTAGAAGTTCTACACTGTTTCTAGAAGATTTTGCTAGTTCCATATGTACTCTGTCTGAATGTTATGCAACCCTCTCAATTTTAATCACTTTCAACTTCTTTATGTATGACATTGTCACTTTTAAATTTTGAGATTTAGTGTAACACGTGAAGTAAATTCTAAATAATTGTAAATATTTTAAAATTTGTTGATGAAAAACTTAAAAAATATGTATGTATTTTAAGAACAAAGCGTATATCATTTTTGAACCATAACCAAAAGCTTCTGCAGTGAAATATTCAGCCATTAGCTCTAATAATTTCAATTTCAAGATCTGTGTTGTTTCATTGAAAAAAACTTCGCACTTGCAGATTGTAAATTTTTACATTTTAGCAAAGATTTTTAAGTATGTAAGTGTCCTCAGATAATTAGAACATTGCATAAAAAGGAAGCCTGCAATCTTTGGTTTTATGAACCTCACCCAAAAAAAAGTATTTCCAGATGGAAGTATTATGCTTATTTGACTGAATTTTTCACTAAATGAAGTTAATTTCCCCCTGTCCTTGTCTCTTCTCTAGGTTTCCCAGCTTTAGTTTTGGTCTGTCTTCCTTAGCAGACACCTTGTTGAGTATAACTTTGTTTCAGTGTATTGTTTAACTTATGCTTACATGATCTGTACTAACATCACAGTTTGCAGGTGTGTCTGCTACTGCCTCAGCTTTATTCCCATTGAAGTCACTGATTCCCCTTCCTCCCAGTCCTGATGTCAATGGCAGCAGTTAGGCCATTATCAAATATGATGAGAAAATTTGGTGTCTATCAACTCTACGCAGTCAGAACAGTGATCCTATCTGTGATATATCCTAAAGTAATCTTATTTGAGTTCAGTATAAATTAAAACTCTAATTTATGTATCTGCTTTCTTCCCCGTCTCAGGCCAACTGGCTGAGAAGAGATCTTGCCTCTAAATAATTTTATTTTTCTAAACCAATTTCCTTACACCTAGATTTTGAGTTTTAATACAAGCTTTTGGTTTCAAATTACATCAGTGTCATCATGGTAGCTATTGGTATCATTAGCACTTTGGATTTCTTTGCAATAGAAATAAAATCTATGCAAAATGTATTTTCTCAATCACAGAAGAGACTCTGACTGGTGTACTAGGAAAAGTTCACATTCTGTGTTCTAGAGGATGGAGAGTACATATACATTGCAAATAACAGGGTCAGAGATAAAAAATGTCCTCTGAAGCAGCTGTAGCCCCTCCAGTAGTCTGGAAGGTGAAGCAGAACTGAAAAGGCTGGAAATGTTTGCTATTAACCTTTTCGGGGAAGAAAGCCTGGGAGCTAGCAGGGAAGTAACAGCTAGTGTGTGGATCCAAAGTTCCTGAAGGGACCATCATACATAAGAGCAGTAACTAGAACCAGAGGGTAGTGAAGGTTAGCGTCCTCTCCTCTACTTCCCTCCCACTGGCTGGGGGTAGCTCTGCCCCAAAGGCCCCCTGCAACCTCCTCACCCAGCTCAGGGATGTGGTGGCATCCAGCTCTCCTCAAGAGATAGAGTATGTCCTCCCTTCACTCCCTCCCTGCTTTTGTTTTGTTCTTTTTCATCTTACTCGCTGACTTCATTCTTCAAAATTTATTTTTAATGTCCTACATTTTAATGCATGTGGTAAGTCACATACTTTTTTGGCTCTCTTCCTTATTTGGAAAAGGCAGCATAGTAGGTTTCTGATAAGCTGATAGCCATCTGCCCTGAGTCAGTGATGTGATATTAATTAACCTGTGTTATGCAATGATTACCTATATCAGTACAACATAAGTCACTCTTCCACAAATAGTGCAGATTTTCACCTGGTTCTTACCTTAGAGCTTTCTGCCATTTCATACTCTTCTTTGGGGTTTTGGCTGGTTCTCGTTTTGACACATCTCTCAGATATACCTTTTAATTGTCTCCCTAATCATTCCATTCCTGTGACTGAAAAGAAAAAATACAAGCTTATACAGCTAAACTTCTAAATGTCCATGATGCAACAGATAAAGCTTTCTCAAACCGTTATAGAAATCTTCTTTTCTTGTAAATTGCATTATGACTGCTTTGAAATCCAAAGGAAATAATTAAAAAGTGGTGAGAGCATTTGTTGCAAGCCCATCTTTAACATATTAAAATCACTCCTGAAACAATACTGGCTATGGACAAAAGGTAGTGTTTCAAGAAGAAAATACAGAAGAAAATAAAGAGTTGGCCTGCCACTCCCAACACATGCATGCACAGCCTGCCACAAATTTTTGTAGATTGTCCCATTTTTAAATCACCAGGATGCAAAATAGACACTTGTTTTATTTTCCACATTTGAAGCAGCTAGATGAGATCAGAGATCCCCTTGTTAAAAATTATTCTAATATGAAGTGGACTCAGCAGAAAGGTGAATTCAACCTTGGGCATCACTAATTCATAGACCAGTTTACTGATGGTGGATATGGGGAAATATTTTATCCTGAGCACGCTTTCCTAATGCAGTGTGCTACAATCCTTGCTCAGGGGTGTAGGACTTCCATAGATGGGTTTATTATCTGAAAGCTAATAGTGCCATAGCTGGAAGACAGTCTATGGCACTGAAATACAGAAAAAGAAACTATCTTCTTCAGTGTAAGAACAAACCTATTCTTAATGATTTTTCTATTAGTATCTGTGCCTAGTGAGATATCTTCATGGCCTGATTTAAAAATCAAGGAGGTTCTGACAAGGTGAGAAAAAATATTTATAGATACAGAATACTAACTGTGGACAGTAGTTTGGTATTTCAATCCTGATGGGAGAATTATACAGGTTTGTAACTCACAAGTGGTGAAGCAAGAAGTACTGTAAATTACAAAATTCCTATTATGCATATCTGAGCAGAAAACTGCTTTATTAGCAGCTTCCATAAATTTCTGGACTCCATCTCTTAATGCTTTAAGTGCATGAACTAATTTTTACTTTTTTTAATGTGGTTTTGTATATTTGACTAGTATTGAAGGCAAGGTAAGGAAAAAAAAATAGCTATGCCACAGTGAGGCGTATCACTCCCTGTTAATGTTTGGCTTTTTCTGTGATTTGCAGAAGAAAGATTACCTGTTTTCTCCATTTTCTCATCTCGAGTTGTTGGAGAGGTTTTTGTTTGTTTGTGGAGTTGGTTTTTTGCCTTTTACCCTGTAGGGGCATGAGATCACAAATATCTAATTCATATTAAAGAACTCAGCTTCTTAACTTAATGATATTTTCCACTGACTCCTAAAAAGAGTCTGCAGACTAAGAAAACCCTTGAGTTGCCTGAGAAGGAGAGCATTTTTATTTTTGTCTTAATGCAGCCACGTACTCTCTAACTGAGCCTTTATCTCTTTATATGATGCCATTTCCAAGACATGAACAAGGTCTGCAATTGTGATCCTGTTGCCTTTAGGTGCACTTGCAGCGCTGAATGGGGTGGCCACTCCCCACAGATACAGACCTGGTCTGTTCTGGAGTTTGCAATTGCCGTCATTTCTGAAGGCAACCTGTATCTACACCTCCCGATGCATAGAATATTTTTGATGTCTTAGTTGGGGAAAAAAAAAAAAGAAAAAATGTGAAGCAGAAAAATCCTGGAATCTTAGGTTATGTGTTTAAAACCAGCAATCAACCATCCTCTTCTTTCCCTCTCCTTCACCCTTCCTCAGTCAATAGTTTTGGATCCCATGTAAATGCAGCAGACAGACATGACTGATTTAGACAGGAAAAAAGGTGGAGGACTTGCTCTATAATTTACTTTAAAGCAAAAAAAAAAGGGGCCAAAAATAATATTACAGTATCCAAGATACTTTCTCAAAGGGATTTACTTTCACAGTAATTAATGCATGGGAGAAAAAAAAAAGGGTATTTTTTTACAGAACTGGCTGATAGTTTAACATATTCCATACATATTGAGTTCTCTGAAATCTTAAAGAATACACTATATGTCACATTACACCTATATACTAAAAACATGCATATGAACTTTACTAAGGCAGTTATTGAGACTCTATCGCATACCATCTCACAGTTTCGAGTTATGTTGTTGATTCTGACTGTAAGTGCTCATATATTTTTGTGAACACAATTTCAATTTCACATGCTACTCATTGTAATCATACCCAACTGGAAACAGGGAAACTTACCTGCCAGGTACACAATGGAATGTATTAGAGTTTCTATATACATTCTGTAGAGAAGCTATTCTGTAGATTCCTGTAAGTACCAAGCAATGAGATAAACACAGAAAGGATCTTATAGTCACGAAATATGGCTCTCCAATAATCATTTATGGATAATTAATCACATTAGCAGACAATACTGTATTTGATTACTTTCTGCATATACTCGGTTGGGTAGAGTCTAGATTGAGACTTTACAATACTAAAAAGCAAAAAAAAAAAAAAAAAAAAAAAAAAAAAACCCCCAAACCC